>CM028345.1:29126127-29302362 GCA_016618105.1 Dendrobium huoshanense
TAAAGTCATTTACTTTATCTGTTTTATGTTTAGACCGCACAATAAATTTACTTTATTGTTTTTAACACTCTGTTGTTTGAAAAATATTTTCTACAAACTTTAAAAGAAGTTTTTATTTCGGTTCAACTTAATCTTCAAAGAGGGGTTAAAATTTTTAAACTACAATTCACCCCCCTCTGGTAGCCTTGGGACATTTACTTAGGCTTAACAACCTAATTACTGGACTCAACACAAGAAGCAAGAAGCAAGAAGCAAGGAGGGAAAAACGAGAGGATAGGAAGAGAAATTAGAGAGAAATTAGAGATTTCTCTTCGACCAAGCTCCACCTCGACCACCTTCTAGCCCCGACCGACGCAGACTTCTATCTGCCACAAGATTTCTACCTGACGCCGGACTTCCACTTGTAGTCAGGCTTTTGCCAGTTGTCGGACTTTCAACAGACTTCTACCCAACGCCAGAATTTCACCCGTCGCTGAATTTCTACCTGATGCCAGACTTCTACCATTCTAAAAATTCTTTCCCATCATCGGACTTGTATCCGACACCGGACTTATGACCATCACTGGATTTCTACTCGATGCCTCACTTCTGCCCGTCATTGAACTTTTGTCTGACTTTTACCTGACGTCAAATTTCCTCTCATCTCTGGACATCTATGTATTGTCGGAATTCCACCTATCGCCAAACTTTTGCCATCGTAGGACATCCATCAAACTTTTATATGATGTCGGACTTCCGGCCATCCACAAACTTCCAACCTCCATCACCAGTTGACTATGATCCTTCAGATCTCATTCACCAAACAACGGCCTTTCTGATCACTATGGCCTACTAACTACAATCCTTCCAACCCCCATCATCAGATAGCAATCTTTCTGGCCACTATTGCCCACTGACTACGGTCCTTCTGACATCCATTGCAAGACAATACATGAACCAGAAGAGTTCGATATAGGAATTCTCCTCGATATAGGAATTTTAGATATAACCGGGGAAACTAAAGCAAGAAAGATACCCTGCACATACCATCAACCATTTATAGTAAAATGATTTATAAAACTGAATGCAAAGAGGAGTAAATATTATTTTCAAATTCATGTAAAGCCTTATAAGGAAAATCACCCATTACCTACAAAATTTTCCGGGCGGCTTTCTGGCAGTTTTCTGATGGAAGACAATGAGACAACTTTTCGATGGAATTGTTTGCCTGTTTCTTTCCGGCTAAATTTTCTAGCGAATTTTCTGTCTGCTTTTCTAGTTTTGGAGGCTTTTAAATAATTAAATCAAAATGATTAAAATTTTAACGATTTAACGAAAATGATTAAAAATAATATTAATTATTTCTTTAAATAGGTAAAAATGTTTAAATTTAAAATAATTATTTAAATTTTAATTTATTTTATTTTTTATAATTATTAATTTTAATAGTATTTTAATTCATTATTAAATTAATAATTTATTTTAAGGGCAATTCTTTATTTTAATTAATTTTCATTTAAATTAATCAGTAAATATTAATTTTTATTTTATATTAAATTTTTTTATTTTTTTAATTAAATTAGTTAGTATATATTATTTTATAACTTGATTTTTTGTCATTGCATAGTTTAAATATAAAAACTTTACAATAAAAACATATTTACCTCTTCAACAATGTGGTTGAGAGTTTGAAACTTTCCCAACCACCCAGGTTTGAATCCCTTGGCAGGCGGGCTATTGGGCGGTTGAGCGGGCTGCGGAGGCGCGGACGGTTGGGCAGGAGCCCACGAGCACGGTTAGCCGGGCTGCCGAGCAGGCTCAGGTGAGGGTTGCGGGCGTGCTCGGGTTCAGGCACTGGTAGTTGGGCTGCAACCCTTTATGCGGGGAGGAGGGCTGGACCGGTAATGCTCTGGGCGGGATAGTTTGGCAGCATGAAAAGTTTTTATTTTTATTTTTTGGCAGCTTATTTCCATCGAGCTTATTTTCGCCGGAGAATCGCTAGAATTATTTCCCACTGAAAAAGCCGCCGGAATATTTTTTCCTATGCAGGTTTTACCGACGGAAATTTTTTCGCCGGTAAACCACTGGTAAATTCGAAAATCACCAAAAAATGATTAATTTTCACCGGTAATAGTTGATTTTTCTATATTAACTCCGCAAAATGGGTCCTAATAGAAAGAAAGAGTATTGTAAGAATTAATATTAAGGAAAATAATATTGTTGATATTTCTTGCAATATTGCACAAAAATTTTTAATAAGTAGAAGCCTTCTGAGAGAGTGGTTTCAACAAAGAAGAGTATTTATACTTAACCCAGTTAGATAGAAGACAATGCCCATTTAAAATCCTCCAAATTAAAGAACAATTATATGTATAATATAAGGCTTTTAGGTCTAGAAGGCCTAGACCCCCAAAACATTTTGGCTTACACACATCCTTCCAGACAATAATATGAATCTTCACATTAAAATCACTATGAAAAAGAAAGTTAGAGCATACTTTTATTATAAATTTGAGACAATATTTTGGAAAAATAAAACATAAGACCTCTGATCTAGTAAGATATAAGATCGCTAATAGTAAACTTAAGAAACTAAAGCCTTACCACAAATAAAAGTGTCTTAGTCTTCCAACTAGAAAGTAAATTAGTGATTTTATTCAGCAAAGGCTGAAAATCTGAAGTAATAAGCTTTTTAGTAGAAATAAAAATGCCTAAATATTTCATTGTACTTTGAGTAGTAGAAAGATTTAAAATCTGACAAATATTATTCTCCACCAAAATATTCTTAGAAAAAATGATAGAACTTTAGTCATGTTTAACAAAAAGACCAGATCAAAGAGAAAAAGAATAAGAAATGCTCTTTAAAATTTCAACATTAGAAATAGAAGCTTTACCAAAAACCAAAATATCATTAGCATAAAGTAAACGAGAGACATAGTTATCATCAAAGTAATTCCCTCAAAATGAGAATAAGAAGAAAAATCATCAATCAAATTAGACATAATATCCATCATAATGCAAAATAAAAAAGGAGAAAGTGGACAACCTTGATGAAGACCTAAGGAGGAGCTAAAACCCCCTCTAAAGAACCATTTAAAGTAATAGAAAAAAATATCATCAATATAACATTTAATCTAAGAACAAATCTACTAGAAAAGCCCATTTGAGCAAGTTTAAAAATGAGAAAATCCCGAGAAACAATATCAAAAGCCTTCAATATCAAGTTTTCCACACACAAAAAAATATATTAACAAAACTATTAAAGATCCTTAATAATTGTGAAGCCAACATAAGGTTATTCGTAGAAATTCTCTTCTTAATAAACTCCAGCTAACTAGGGTGAATCATAAAAGGCATAATAGGTTCCATCCTGTGAGCCAACATTTTTGCCACCATTTTATAAAAGACATTGCAAAAAAAAGGTCTAAGGAGGAGCTAAAATCCCCTCTAAAGAACCATTTAAAGCAATAGAAAAAAATATCATCAATATAACATTTAATCTAAGAACAAATCTACTAGAAAAGCCCATTTGAGCAAGTCTAAAAATGAGAAAATCCCGAGAAACAATATCAAAAGCCTTCAATATCAAGTTTTCCACGTAAAAAAAAAAAAAATATTAACAAAACTATTAAAGATCCTTAATAATTGTGAAGCCAACATAAGGTTATTCATAGAAATTTTCTTCTTAATAAACTCCAGCTAACTAGGGTGAATCATAAAAGGCATAATAGGTTCCATCCTGTGAGCCAACATTTTTTCCACCATTTTATAAATGACATTGCAAAAAAAAGGTCTAAAATCAATAATGTGAGAAGCATAAGATGATTTAGGAATAAGAGCAATAGCATAGGCTTTAGTAGCCCTAGGAAAATGACCATTAGAAAAATAATGTAAAATAGCTTTATGAAAAGAAGGCCCAAAAATATCCCAAGACTTTTTAAAAAATCAAATATAAAACCATCAAGCCCTGGAGTATAACAAGAAGGGACTGAGAAAACCACTTTCTGAATCTAATCAAGAGAAATAAGAGTGAAGAGACCACAAATTAGAAGAGCTGGAATAGTCTTCCCAATAGGAATACCATTTGTAGCTAAAGGGGGCTTAGGAGAATTAAAAAATTTTATGAAATGAAAAATAAAAGCTTTAGAAATAGATTTAGAATCAGAAATCAAATCTTATGAAGAAGAGATGAAGTTAATATGATTTTTATTAATATAGAAAATCTAAATCATCATCACCAGAAAAAAGCCATGTAGCTTTATATCTTTGAATATAAGACACCTATAAAGACATAATGATTAAGAAGAGAATTAACCTCTTAAAGTAGCATTTAAATGTATATCCTAAGGAGAATTTTGAATCTCCAACAAAGCATACTTTATTTCTTCTTGAGATAAGAAATGTTATCAAAATAAATTTAGCATAAACCCATTTCTGGGATTTTATACTACACTTAAAATTGCGTAATTTATGATATAAATCATTAATATGACTACCAATTGAAGGAGCAACAAAGGCATCAATATGCAAACCAAAATTTTGGTGTAGAATACTAGAAATGCTTAAAAATAAAATGATGATTGAAATTGGACCTCCTCTTATTAAAAAGAATAAGGGGGGAATGATCAAAGCATCTAGGATTATTCACATGATAATAAGAAGAAGGAAACACTTCTAGCCATAAATCATTAACCAAAACTCGGTCCAACTAAATATGAATAAGATAATCACTTCTATGTTTAAACCAAGTATAAAGATAACCAACAAAAGAGAGATCTTGAACACCAATATTAAAAATAAGATTATTAAAATCCTATAATATTCTATTTAGAAGATGATTCCCTCCTTATTTGTCTTCACTAAACCAACATCAATTGAAATCTCCGATCAAAATTCAAGGAGAGGGAATTTCATCAAAAAGATTGGTAATATCATTCCACAAAGAAAGCTTTTCTTCATGAGAGTTAGAAGCATAAATAGCAATAATAAAAAAAGAATAATCAGAGCCAACCTTCAATGTTCCATGAATAAGTTGACTAGTAGGAAAAAAAAGGAGATAAAGTAACACTAGAAATAATCCATTTGATCCAAATTCTCCTCAGATCAGAAATATTAAAATTGTTACAACTATTCTCATTCGGAAATACCTTTTTCCTATTGGAGAACCAAGACTTCTCCAACACATCCAAACTATCTTTTGCTTCAAAAATACAAATTAAATCATCTTTAAAATTTCTTAGTTCTTTATAAGAGAGAACTTTTTCAAGACTATTAAAATCTTGAATATTCTAAGCAGCAATATTAGAAAAAACCTTTAAGATTTGAGAGAATAATGCCTTCTTGGCATTTTTAGCTCTAGTCGACTTACAAGAAACCATAGGAAATTTGAAGACTATTTGATTAAAATAATCTGATTCCTTTGTATCATCCAAATATTTTTTAATAAGAAAATTCTAGATTCATCACCTTGTGATACAATAGCTTATGAAGTAACAACAGGTAAATCTTCCAGCTGTAAAACCTGAAACTTATTTTTATTATGAATTTGAAAATTAGAATTATTTAAAGAATACCATAGTTGAAGTTAAAGGAGAATCCATAAGAGGAACATTAGAAGGAGAAATATTCGAAGGTGAATTCAAATTAGAGATAACAACCTTCTCAACCAAAGGAGCAAAAATAAGATCCACTGTAATGTTATTAACAACACTATTTTTATTAACAATATTAACTTTAGAAGGAGGAACAAAATAAACTTGATGATTAATAATTTTAGCTTCAAAAGTAGGAACCAAAGAAACTGGAAGGTTAGAAAGAAACTTCTTAGAGACTCAAATTCGACTCCTTCCCATTAAATAATCAATATCAACATGAGATGATGTACGAATAGGGGGACAAAGTGAAGGAGGATGAATAATCGAGCCATAACCAGAGAAAGGAATCATTTTTAATCATAAACAACCTTTATATTTGATTCTCCTATAATGAACAGACTATATATATATATATACATGTCTCTACATGTAACACTGAGGCACTTATTAGGTTCCAACTAAGAGATTCAGTTAAAGTGCTCACATCACTCAGATAGGTGTTGAAACTTGTTAATTATGAATTAGGTTATTAGACTTAAGCATATGTCCCAGCAGCTAACCAAGAGGGGGAGGGGAGGGGGGGGGGGGGGGGGGGGTGAATTGGTAAGTTTAAAATTTTTCTCTTATTTTTAAATTGATAAAAACCTATAGTGAAATTTTTTAAAAAGATTTTTCAACCACAGATCAACAGAAAACAGTAAAGTAAAAAATAGTGAAAAATAAAAAGACACAAGATTTATAGTGGTTCGGTCAAACACGACCTACATCCACTCCCTGAAGTCTCCCACTTCAGGCATTACACTATTACCACTTACTGTCTCTCCTTTTGCCTCCATAGTAAGGCGGAGAAGCTTTCACAAAAACTTTCTTCCACCATTACCCGTTGCGGCAGAAAACCGTCGTCCTTTTACACCCTCCAAGTGTAGGAAGAGTATCTCCCGCTGTTCACACTCTCCAAGTGTAGGCAGTGAACCTTCGTCCCTTCACACTTCTCCAAGTGTACGCAGAGAACCCTTCATCTTTTCACACTTCTCCAAGTGTAGACAGAGAACCCTTCATCTTTTCACACTTCTCTAAGTGTCGGTAGAGAACTGGATCTCCTTGAAAAGATGTTCTCATGAGAAATCTGGAAGGACAATAGAAAAGAGTGAAGTAATCACAATTCACAAAAGAAGATTCTTACCTTTGAGTACCAAGTGAACCCTTCATGCTCCAGTAGTAAGAATCCTCCTTTAAACACTCTATCACACTCTCTCTTTCAAACTCCCTTCAGTTTGCACAAAGACCAGTAGACAAAAAGATTATAAGATAGTTTTAAGTGGACCTTTTATAAGAAAGACACGATAAACCATCCAAAAATTGCAATTTTTCAAATCTGTACGTACTCGATCGTCTCGTACAATCAAATTTCATATGTACGAACAGTGTAAAAACTATTTCTTATGAACTAAGTATGCATTGGAATTTCATACCCGATAATCATTCCGTACGAACATAGTTCGTTCGGTACGAACAGCTATTTCCAAGCTTCGTTGGAACGAAACTGCAGGACGGTCCATATGTTTTAAGGAACAGAGGACATCATCCTGGGACTAATGTACAAGATCATCTAGATGATTAGTTTCAAGCATGAGTCTAGAGAACATCGTCCTGGGACGAACAGGGTAAAATTGTCTGGACGATTAGTTCCAAGTATGAGTCAAGAGAACATTATCCTGGGACGAATAGGGTAAAATCATCTAGACAATTAGTTCAAAGCATGAGTCCAGAGGTCATCGTCTTGGGACGAACATGGTATAATCATCTGGACGATTAGTTCAAAGCATGAGTCTAGAGAATATCATCCTGGGATGAACAGGGTATGATCGTCTGGATGATTAGTTCAAAGCATGAGTCCATAGAACATCATCCTAGGATGAAAAGGGTATGATCGTCTGTATGATTAGTTTAAAGCATGAATATAGATAACTTTGTTTTGGGACGAATAGGGTAAAATCGTCTTGACGATTAGGACTTAGAAAAAATTTTCACCCGTTCTGTTCGTTCCATTGCTCTTTGGAGAGTATAACTGACCTGATCGTTCTGTACAAATATAATCTATCCTGTACGATCAATATTTTAAAATTTTTGTCTTTTAAAGATCTCCCCAAATGTGTGTGTGCTAAGTTACTCAATTATAATCACACTCTCTCTAACTCAAAATGAACAAAATACATACTCCAAGTTATAAAACATTATAATTAGATCTTGATTTGAAGTCTTCAATAATCTAGAGTATGATTTCCCTGAAATGTTAGTACACACAAGAGCAAAAAACACTTCTTCCAAAATGTGTTAGGAGAAATTAATAATCAATACAATAATATTTAGAATCATCAAAATAACAAGTTACAAGAATATAAAACATGCAAAAGCTAAGTAGCAACCCTATCAACAATCTCTCCATTTTTTATGATAGTAAAATTATTTTTGTTTGTATAAATTTTAAAGTTCTAAGTATCTCCTAAACTCCCCCTAAATTAATAAGCATGTGAGAATAAGGGGCATTTGAACATAAAAATAAATTTTTGTTTTAAAATTTTTTAACACACAGTCACTTGAACACCAAGCAAAATAAACACCAAAAAGACTTAGAGACGATAGTTACGAACAAATAATACAAATGTAACGACAGTTACGAATAATATTTCTCTCCCTTTTTTACAACAGCAAAAAGAGAAGAAGAAAATGAACAAATATAAAAATATAAGAAGTCATACGGATAGCCTTTGATAATTGATCCTTTAAAGAGGTTGAGTTATATTTGTAAATAAAATTAAATATCATTAGAGAAATAGAAAGATTCATATGATTTAAGTTGAGATAAAACATAAACAAAAAAAATATCAAAAAGATGAATCAATTTAGATAATGAGATAAGCAAAATCATTGCAAAGTAAATGAATATAAAATTTATATATTTCAAAATTCAATACTAAATAAAATTGAACAGAATATTAATTTGAATTTAAAGATTGAAAGATTGAGGAAAGAATTTATATTATGGCGCTTTGCACATCTTTTCAATATTTGTGACACATTTTGTGCATATTTTTACTTGTGGGCTTATTTTGTGCCTCTTTTTCAAATTGCGAACTATTGCACATTCTTTTGATTTTTTTTAAACATTTGTACATTTTCAAGTGTATTCTTGATCTTTCAGAAATTAATAACCTGGTTCGTACGTACAAGTCTTATTTCGTATGGATGAATGAATGGGTCCAAAAAAGAAATGACTTTTCGTAAACATGTAAGTTACGAGGCGTTCTTTGGTACAGACTTTTGACCATACGATCGTATAGACGAACAGGTGTTCGTCCGGGATGATCCATTATTTAAGATCATTTTTATGACAAATTAAAATGTCCCCCACATTGAAGTGCCACGTGTTCGTATGTACGAACTGAACATTTGTATGTACGATTATAAATAAATAAACTGATCTTATCCGTATAATCATCTACATGCGTATATACGATTGAATACATATCATCAGATATGGGATTAAAGATAATCCTTGATGTAATCTAACCAAACTCAAAATTTTCATACCATGCTCAAAAATAAGAATTTTTTATGTGAAAAATATTTTTTCTTACACAAAATTTTCATACAAACAATCAAAACAATAAAATTCAAAACCATACAAACAAAAAAACAGAACACATATGAAAACATAAAAAATTAAAAACACACTTATATGAACACATATCAATGTTGTAGATACTTTTTATATAAGCATTCAAATCAGTCACACCAAGTCTTATTCTTAATGTACTGAAAGTATCAAAGGCTAGTGGTTTTGTAAAAATATCTGCAAGTTAATTTTCTATTGTAACATGAATGAGTTCAATTTCTTTTTTGAATACATGATCCCTTATGAAATAATGTTTGATGTCTTTAGTTTTGTTCTTGAATGTTGAATATAATTTTTAGAAATACAAATAGCACTAGTGTTATCATAATAAATGGGAATAGTGCTTATTGTTAATCCTAAATCAATCAACTATTATTTCAACCAAAATACTTGTGCCACATAACTTCCTAAGATAATGTATTTAGCTTCAACAGTAGATAGGGCTACGGAATTTTGTTTTCTACTGGACTAAGAGACTAAATAATTTCTAATAAATTGATATGTTCTAGAAGTGCTCTTTCTATAAACCCTACAACCTGCAAAGTTTGAATCTGAATATCCAATTATTTCAAATGAAGAGCTAAACTTAGGATACCAAATTCCTAAGTTTTGAGTTCCCAATAGATACCTTAAAGTATTTTTCACTGCTGTCAAATATGATTCTTTTAGATCTGATTGAAATCTGGCACATAAACAAACACTAAACATGATATCGGGTTAGCTAGCTATTAAGTAAAGCAAAGATCCAATTATCCCTCTAAATTTATTTTGATCAATAGATTTTCCCTTAGGGTTCTTATCCAACTAAACTGAGGAACTCATAGGTGTACTAACAGGTTTAGCATTATCCATTTCATACTTTTTGAGGATGTCCTTAACATATTTTGACTAACTAAGAAATGTACCCTCCTCAATTTGCTTAATACTAAAGCCTAAAAAGTAACTCAAATCTCTCATTAAACTCATTTTGAATTCACTACTCATTATTTCAGAAAAATTTTCACAAAGATTTTTATTTGTAGATCCAAAGATGATATCATCAATATAAATTTGTACAATGAGTATATCTTTTTCCAATTTCTTCAAGAAGAGAGTTGTGTTCATACTTTCTTTTTCAAAAGATCTCTCAAGTAAAAAGGTGCTCAATCTCTCATACCAAGCCCTAGGTGTCTATTTCAATCCATATAATACCTTTTTCAATTTGAAAGTATGATTGGGGTGTTTAGAATTTTCAAAGCTTAGAGGTTGTTCTACGAAATCATCCTCTTGAATTACCCCATTTAAAAAGGCACTTTTAACATCCATTTAATACAATTTAAATCCTCTAAAACAAGTAAAGGCTAATAAAATTTTAATAGTTTTAAGTCTAGCTATAGGGGCAAAAGTCTACTCAAAATCAATCCCTTCAATCTGATTATATCCCTTAGTCACCAATATAGCTTTATTTCTAATGACTACTCCTAAGTCATTCATTTTGTCCTTGAATACCCATTTAGTTCAAACTATACTTTGATTCTAATTCCCAAACTTTATTTCTTATAAATTGATTTAATTCTTCCTGCATAACCAATATTCAAAATTCATTCAAAAAGTGCTTAATTAATATTTGTGGGTTTTATCATTAAAATAAAATTTGAATATTGACTTTTTTGTTCAGTCCATGCTTAGTCCTAACACCCTCACTAGATTCACCTATAATCAATTTCTTTGGATGGTTTTTAAAAAATCCCAAATCTTTAGGCACCGGGTTTTCTATTTCCAAATTTTCTTTTAAATTTATTTTTTCAATCTTTTGGGAGTTAATCTCTACATCATCCTCTTCAATAATTGCCTCTTCCAAAATTCCAGATTCATCAAATATAACGTATGTGGTCTCCTCAATTACCAAAGTTCTTTTATTGAATACTCTATAAGATTTTTCAACACTTGATTATCTTATAAAAATTCCTTCATCAGATTTTGGATCAAAGTTTCCTAAGGAAGATTTTCCACTGTTATGTTTGAACACCTTACATCCAAAAACATACAAATATGACAAATTAGGTGTTCTTTCTTTTAGTAACTCATAGGATGCTTTATTTAAGTTGATCTAACATTCACCCTATTCAAAATATAACATGCTGTGCTAACTGTCTCAGCCCAAAAATATTTATGAAGTGATTATTCTGCCAACAAGGCTCGGGCGGCTTTTATTAATATTCTATTTTTCTTTTCGACTACCCTGGTTCTAGGTGCAGAAAAATTATGATCAATTCCTTTTTTCTTATAAAATTTTTTAAATTTTTCATTCTCAAATTCTCCTCCATGATCACTTTGAATAGTCATAATCTCACATTCTAGTTTCCTTTGAATCTAAGTCAAAAAATTTCTAAATTTCTCAAATTATTCACTCTTATGATATAGAAATTTAACTCATATGAATCTAGAGAAATCATCTACAATCACAAATTTGTATATCTTCCCTCCTAGACTTACAGTTCCAACTGGTCCAAAAAGATCCATATGTAAAATCTCCAATGGTTTACTAGTTCTAAGATCCTTATTGGATTGAAAAGAGGACTTCACCTGTTTTCCTAATTGGCATGCATCGCAAAGGTGATCTTTAGTAAAGTCTAATTTTGGTATACCTCTTACTAAGTTCTTTTGGGTAATCTTCCTAAGGTTTTTCATGCTAGAGTGATAAAGTATCCTATGCCAAAGTCATGACTCATCAGAAATAGTTTTTAAACAAAAAGTAGTATGAGTTTTAATGCAATTTAAGTCTAGCATATACACATTGTTTACCCGCATGCCATTCAAAATATCATTACCATTCAGGCTTAATATGTAGCTTGTAGGAAAATTTTTTACACAATAACATTTATCATATAGCTGACTAATACTTAGAACATTATGCTTTAAGCCTTCTACCAACAAAATATTTTTTATAAAAAAGTTTTTAAGATTTTCAATCATACTTAACCCTACCACCTTTCTTGTGGTGTTATCTCCAAGTGTAACATTGCCTCCACTCCTGACTTTCAGCGATATGAATTGTGTAGTATCTCCAGTCATATGCTTTGATCAACTGCTATCCAGGTACCATATGCTCTCACGAGACCTTGTGTGAGAGAAATTCTATAAAAATATCAAACATTAGACCTAGGAACCCAAATAAGTTTGGGTTCACCTTTTTGTAAATTATAAACATATGGATGTATGATATGTCTAGGTTTATGCATCTTAGGTCTCCACACCAAATGAGCTTTCTTCTTCAATGTACAGGTGTGAGCTATATGTCCAAATAATCCACAATTATGACATTTGACTCATAGAAATGGGTTTCTTAATCTTCTATAGTTTCTCTCACTATTTATGGATTGCATAAATTTAGAATACAAAAGAGGATTCATGAAATCTTTAAGTCTTGGTAGTATCCTATTATCCTCAAGAGCTTTTATCTTTAATTTATAAAAAGAATTCATATCTTCCAAGATACGATTTGTACAATTTATTTGGTACATTTTGCTCTCAAATTCATCCTTATTATTTTTTATTTCTTTTTGAAGTTTTATATATGATGATTATAATTTTTCATAGTTCATACTCAAATTGTCAAACTCATCAAGCAATTTCAAGTAGTTGTTATCAATTAAAGCATGGTCTTTCTTAAGGATATCTTGTTCTATTTATAGTTTCTAAAATTCTAAGTTTAGACTAGCATGCATTTTCTTTAACTTTCTATATGCAACATATATGCATTCTGAGGCTTCTAAAAGTTTATTGTAAGTCAAGTCACATACTTCTTCTTGATCCGGCTGATCAAGATTTTCAGCCATTAAGCAGAGATTGGTGACTTCTTCTTCCTTTCAATCTCTAACGAGTCTGAAGTTGAGTCCGCCTAAAAAGCTCTTTGGAATTTCTTCTTTCCCTTCTTCACAATTGGTTTCTCCTCTACCTCTCCTTGCTAGGAGTGGCTTTAAGCTTTTGGCAGTCTGATTTAATATGTCCATGTTTCCTACACTCATAACAAATAACATTATTTGAAACCTTGACATTTCTATTAAATTTATCTTGATTCTATTGCTGGCGTCTCTTTTACTTCCTCTTCAAAAATCTTCTGGACTATCTAGTCATCAGTACGATGTCGTCTTCATCCTTTAGTTGTGAGAGATCACTCTCTGACTCCTCCACTTTCAGTGCTATGTTCTTCTCCCTTCATGGTTCACCTGCATCAATCTTTCTTTAACTCTCCCCTTGCTCGTAAGAAATTAATAATCCAAGAAGATTGTCAATAGAGTAAATGTTTAAATCTTTAGACTCTGTAATCGCAGTTATTTTAGCATCATAAGTAGTAGGTAAATAATGAAGTATTTTATTAACCATTTATGCGTTCGTTAGTTTCCTACCTGATGTATATAAAGAGGTGACTATTATATATAAAGTCTATCTCATATGTCCTTTCCACTCTTGCAAGTAAAAACCCACATGTAATATTCATATTTAAGAGCATAAAAGAAATTATTCAATCATTTTGCATTAATTATGCTAAGTCACATTCTTCTACTATCCAATCCATAAATGGTGTTTCAACTCTAACTCCTTCAACTAATCTTGTTGGTTTTTTATACCCTTCATGAACTAAGATCCATATACGGTAATCAAGTGATTGTAAAAATATAGACATGCATGTTTTCCAAAAATTAAAAGGAATATTATTGAACAATGGAGGTCTAGTTATAGAATAACCTTCAGGTGTGTTTTGGTTTCCAAATATAGCCATGATCATTAATCAAAAAGTAGTCTAAACTTATGATTTTGAAACTAAGCTCTGATACCACTTTTTGAAACTTGTTAATTATGAATTAGGTTGTAATTAGACCTAAGCTTATGTCCCAATGGCTAACCAAGAGTGGGGTGAATTAGTAATATAAAAATTTTCCTCTTATTTTTAAACCGATAAAAACTTAGAGTAAAATTTTTGAAAAAGAATTTTCAACCGCAGATCAATAGAAAATAGTAAAGTAAAAAATAGCGAAAAATAACAATAAATAAGATTTATAGTGGTTTGGTTAAACACAACTTACATCCACTCCCTGAAGTCTCCCACTTCAAGTATTGCTTTATTACCACATAGTGTCTCTCCTTTTTCCCCCACAGTAAGGCGGAGAAGCATTCATAAAAACTCTCTTCCACCACTATCCAGTGCGGCAGAGAACCGTCATCCTTTTACACCCTCCAAGTGTAGGTAGACTATCTCTCACTGTTCACACTCTCCAAGTATAGGCAGAGAACCTTCATCCTTTCATACTTCTCCAAGTGTAGGCAGAGAACCCTTCGTCTTTTCACACTTCTCCAAGTGAAGGCAAAGAATCCTTCATCCTTTCACACTTCTCCAAGTGTCTGCAGAGAATCAAATCTTCTTGAAAAGATCTTCTCACGAGAAATATGGAAAGACAAGAGAAAAGAGTGAAGTAATCATAATTCACAAATGAAGATCCTTACCTTTGAGTACCAAGTGAACTGTTCACGCTCTAGTAAGAATCCTCCTTCAAACACTCTCTCCTTCAATCTCCTTTCAGTTTGCATGAAAACCAGTAGACAAAAATATTACAAGATAATTTTAGGTGGACCTTTTATAAGAAAGACACAAAAAATCGTCCAAAAACTATAATTTTTCAAATATATACGTAGTTGGTCGTCCCATAGGATCGAATTTCATACGTACGAATAGTGTAAAAACTATTGCATATGAATTAAATGTGCATTGGTATGAAATGATTTTGTACCGGATAATCATCTCGTACGAATATAGTTCATCCGGTACAAACAGCTATTTCCAAGCTTCATTGGAATGAAACTACAGGACGATCCAAGTATTTTAAGGAACAGAGGACATCATTCTGGGACAAATGTACAAGATCATCTGGATGAATAGATTGAAGCATGAGTCCATAGAATATCATCTTGGGATGAATAGGGTAAAATCGTATCGACGATTAGTTTAGAGCATGAGTCCAAAGAACATCGTCCTGGACGAACATGATAAAATCGTCTAGACGATTAGTTCAAAGCATGAGTCCAGAGGACATCATCCTAGGACGAAC
The DNA here is from genome assembly GCA_016618105.1 of Dendrobium huoshanense. Lineage (NCBI taxonomy): Eukaryota > Viridiplantae > Streptophyta > Magnoliopsida > Asparagales > Orchidaceae > Dendrobium > Dendrobium huoshanense. Next base: position 29,141,463 of record CM028345.1, read on the forward strand.
ATGGTATAATAATCTGGATGATTAGTTCAAATCACGAGTCTAGAGAACATCGTCATGGGATGAAAAGGGTATGATCGTCTGGACGATTAGTTCAAAGAATGAATCTAGAGAACATCATTCTGGGAAGAATAGAGTATGATCATCTATACAATTAGTTTAAAGCATGAATTCAGAGAACTTCGTCCTGGGATGAACAAGGTAAAATTGTCTGGACTTAGAAAAAAATTTCACCCATTATGTTCATTCCATTGCTCTTTGGAGAGTATAAATAACTTGATCGTCCTGTACGAACATAGTTCGTCCTGTATGATCAGTATTTTTAATTTTTTTTCTTTTAAAGATCTCCCACAGTGTGTGTGTGCTAAGTTACTCAATTACAATCACACTCTCTCTGACTCAAAATAAATAAAATACATACTCCAAGTTACAAAACATTATAATTATATCTTAATTTGAAGTCTTCAATAATTTGGAGTATGATTTTCCTGAAATGGTAGTACACACAAGAGCCAAAAACACTCCTTCTAAAATGTGTTAGGAGAAATTAATAATCAATATAATAATATTTGGAATCATCAAAATAACAAGTTGCAAGAATATAAAACATGCAAAAGCTAAGTAGCAACTCTATCAACAAGAGGAACTCACCTGAAGGGAACATGACCTTGTAGTAAGCTAGCTAATTCTACTCATAGATCCATGACTACTCTCCCCAAAAGGGGTTTTCGTATGAAGACTCATCTTTGTAGGCCAGAGAAAAGCATTATCATTTTCTTCAAGTCTCAATAGATAATACACCCCAAGCCAGCCTGAAATCTTAAGGTCACTTCCCTTGGTAGGGGTCACTCAACAATAATAGTCATTTATAGTTAAGGCCATTCATTTATCACTGACATCTATGATCTTGCAAAAAAATCCCAATCTATTTCATTCTATAATCGGATGGCTAAGATCAAAATCGCATGTAACATGAGACCTCACGTAGACCATAGAGCCCAATCAAAAGGCACCACATGTAAGCACATCTTGATTGGGCTAAGATTAATTAAAACCTTTTTTAGGAATTTAATTAATTTAGAAATCATCCAAAATTTAAAAAAATAGCCAAAATTTTATTTGGAATCCAAATTGTTCGTGTAATAACTCTATAAATTCAATAAAGAATATAAAAAGTTATTAAAATAAATTTTATGGGGTTTTAATTTAATCTTATGCATAATTTTATCTAAATTGCATGTAGGGTTAATCATGTAATTAATCTCCTTAGTTATTTATGAAAGGCCCAAACTCATTTGGGAACCTATTTGAGGTGTAATATATAGCTTTTGTTTTTCTCAAATTAATTTGAGGTTTCCATGACCCCAACTAAATTTTAAAGTTTTTGGGGCATTAAACGTTACCCATACCTTCCAATGTTTTGAAATTTTATGTGAAGCTTCTCATGATCCTCAAAATTAGACAAAAATCTTATTAACAATAGAGAACATTTATTTATGGTGGTAAACCAATAAACAAATAAGTCCATATAACATAGAAAATAGGATTCAAGTCCATATAACTTAATAATTTTATATATCGGTCTTGATGCCCATTATTGACCTTCAAATTTAATTTCAAAAGATTTTGTACTCATTTTCATAGAAAATGTTATAAACTTAGTTCTAGATTAACTTAGGTTAACCCATGAGTGGAGGAATTTCCATGATGCATAAATAATTCTATAAATATTATAAGCATATGAAATCACTTTTAAGAGAAATTAAATAATTTTGAAAAGATAAGAAAAGTAATTTTGATAAAATTGAATGATCATAATTTCAAAGTTAAAAAATAAGATAAAAGAAATAAAATCATGAAAAAACAAAATTAGCTCCATATGAACTAAAATATTTAGATTTTAGTTATAAATTCACAATAACTTGTGGGCCAAATTTAATAGAATTTAGAATCCATTTGGTTGTTCAAATCCTAAACACTATTTCGAAATTTAATGAAAACCCTAATCTCCATAGCAAACTCAATTGTAAGTTTTATTCATTCTACTAAGGTTTTTTCTATAGCGCCTTCTCGGTGTTGCTGGAGGCTTTGCCCCGCCAGTCTACACTCAGAGAATTCTTCTATTCCCCCTTTACTTTCTTTTATGGCGTGTTTTCTGCTTTCTCATTTCTTTTGATTCATCCACTGCCAGCTAATTTGGTCGGTATGGCAGTGAATCGCTTGGTCGATCCAAATCTAGAACCTATCAAGTCACAGTCATTCCAAGATGCTCTCTCTGACTCTTCCCTTGATGTGAAGTATCCTAATCTAAAACCTACCATTTTTCATGGCTTATCGTCTCTATGGATTTTTCAGGAAGAAATTCTTGCCCCTGCGGCCCCTCTGTATTTTGCATTAGTTAGATTCTTTCCCTCCTGCTTCCCCTCTCTTGACTCTATTAAAAGGGTTTTCCTTAATCTGAGTCTTATTAGTGATTTCTCCATTACTTTATTGGATTCTTTACACATTTTGGTTAAGTTGGTTAATGACTTGGATTATAGTAGAGTTTTTTTTTTTTTGCCATAGATCTTACCTTATTAATAACTGTTATATGAAATTGACCAAATGGTCACCCCTGATTGACATTGACGTAGAATTTCCTGTGATTTCTATTTGGATCTCCTTCCCTAACCTAGAGCCTGTTGACCTCATTTTTGTTCTGATTTCTCCCTCGACTGTGTTTGATCGTGTTGATCGAGCTTCGTTGAACCCGATTCAATTCGAATCGACATTGATTTGAGTTTGATTTATTTTATCTTATTTTATTGAATTAATTTTGGGTCGAGTCGAGGCGAGTTCGAGGTGACCCGGAGTGATCCAAACTTGACTCAGTCTGAACCTGATTTCTTCCCTTGAGTGTAGCAAAATCCAAATCAAAACATGATTAATTTTCTAATCCAATTTGAATCCCACCGTTGGATAAATAGTTTAATCGGATGGCTCCGATCTACCCCCTCTCCCTTGGTGCCCTAACCTCCATCTGACACCCCCCCCCCCCTCTAGTTCGGAGATCCCAGAAGAAACGAGGCACCCCTCTCTAGACTTCGGTCATTTCGCAAAGATCAAAAGGGCAAAGCCCTTGCCTTGGCCTCTGGTTCTCAGTTCGCAAAACCAAGAGGAGCCGAAGCTCCTCTCTCGGGTGACTTAGCTCGGGCGAAGCTCTCAGTGTCTCCCTCTGGTTCACACGACCCAGCCAGACCGAGCAGCCCTCTCTCTCCGCTCCTTCTCTGTTCGCACGAAGCCAGGCCGAGCGCACTCCGTCCTCCCTCTCCCTGTTCGCGAACCTCAGGCGGAGCTCGACCTGGACGGAACCGTCTCCGACTCGACGCTACCCTAACTTGCGCCATCGTCGGACTCACCCGCCCTCCTTGCCTTAACCCAAACTTCTCATGCTTCGCTAGGGCAGGTAATCACTTTCGCATTTTCTTCTTCTTCTTCTCCTTTTAATTTCCCTTCTTCATCTTCCCTTCGTTTACTGATTTCTTCTATTTTCTTTCACTACCTTCTTGACCTGTCTTCACCATTTTCTTTACTTTGAGTTGGATGACTAGGATTGATGAATGGTTTGAGGTTTTGTGATCATATGAAATCTGGAATGTGTTTGTATTGTGGATTAAAGTGGCCTTAACTCTTTCTTGGCTTTCTCTTGAGAGGGGTTGTTTTTTTTTTCCAAAGCCTAGCAAGAAGCCACGATGGATCTGATTTAAAGTCTATGATATACCCTTTGAGTTAAATTTATCTTTTATTTTCCCTGATATCGTGAATGATAGATATTGTGAGTCCTCTTTATTAAGATAAGATAGAATCTGATTCTTCATCGGGTCTCTCTTGCTAAGGATGTAATGGTGATAGTAGATTTGGTTTCCTTCTTCTCAAAAAGTGGTGATATTATCAAATGTTGATTCCTTTCTCATCTTCATGAGAATTCAGGAAGAACGTAACTGCAATCTTCTTCTTGAAGTTTCATTGGGTTTACCCTTGCTCTCATAAATGTCATAGGGCATAAGGTGATGTACAGTATTAGTGAACAAACTTTCATGTGACACCTTAAGTGGACAATCACTATGCAGATTATGAGAATTCTGTTACGAGTTATTTAGAAGAAGCTTTGATCGAATAGGTGTATATATACCATGACTTTTGTGATGACTTTCTTCTGTATAATCTTGTAAGCATCGCATGCCAAGTGTTCGATGAAATGCTGTTATAAGATAGTTATGATGTTTTGATTTATGTTGGAACCTTAAATTAGTGGTATCTCTTAAAGTTCATGGCTACACGAGTTGCATGCTTTCAAATCAAAGATTCTGAGAGATTCCAATGCCATTTGATATTTCTTCTCTATGTTTGGTACTTTCCACTCTTGCTTAAATCAGATTGAGAAATACCTCTCACATGGTGTCTTATGAAGATATTTACATTATTATTGTTTATGAAAGATCGTTGTGCTTTATGGTTATTAGCAATCGCCGTGCGGACATATGAATGGGCATACCTTATATGGATTGTATTGGACAACTTGATTCAAAATGTCATGATTATGCTTTAACAGGTCTACTCAAAAAGCTATGTTTTAAGGATATCTTCTTTCCTTTTAAGATTCTTAGTGAAATGGATGGAGAGTGTTTTTGTTGTAGGGTTAAATAAGCATGTGGAGTATAGATATTTTCCCTGTTAAGGCATAAAGCATGATTTCCCGTATTGATGAGTTCTATAAATATTTGTAATTTTACATGTGTGATGTCATGTGGCGAATGAGCTCATAACCATGCTGGATGACTTTATTTAGTTTATATTTCAATTGTGAAGCATGTATCCTTGTCTTACATTATTAGATGAACCTTTTATGCATAATTGCATTGATGCGAGTACGGCCATTGAAGCTTGACACTTAGAGAAATTTGTATTTAAGATTGTGCTCTAGTATTCGATAAGTTTCTGTAGCGTCGAAGATGTTACAAGTGTATGTGAATCTTGAAACTGTTTCTACTCTCAGTTTTTTTTTTGGGAAGTTGGAAGTACGTGCATATCATGATTATTAACCTCTTGAGTTATGTTTGGTAGAAGGAAGATGTGCGATTTAAGTCTTGATTTACTAAGTGAAATATGACTGTTTTCTTTTGTCCAATATTTTGATGTTGAATTCGGGTCCTCGGCAAGTAATAGTTTTGCATTTGATCAGTAAAAGTGGAATTTATCAATATAATCGAAAATATTTAACATGCTTCATGTTTCGATTTGGGGAATACATGACCCAAATGCAAAGTTGTTGGTTTTATATTGAAAGTTTTATAAGTTATTTAGAGAAATACATGAAGGTTGGGGAAAGTTTTGATTCATTTAGTGTTGGAAGCAATTTTGATTTGTTTTATGAGGGTAAGATTTTTGATTTGTTTTATGATAGAAAGGCTCTTCTCATACCCATATCTTGATACCACATACAAGTTTAATTGTATATTTTAACCAGTAAAAGTGTTGTATATTATTCATTAGTAATACTCATGTGAAACTTTGTATTTTTCAACCTCTTTATCCATTGCTCTTTGTTGAATGCATAAATGTTTGTGTTAGCAATGAGATTCGATTTTGGCATTTGAAGCATATTTTAATTAAGTACATATCTATTGGCTTTTCATGATAAGCAAAGTTCGAATATGGATTTGTGGCAATCAATTGTTTGCTAGAAGGCTTTTAACTATATAATCGAAAATATTAGTAGCCATCTCTTTTAAATTTGATGAAAAGTATGGACTTGACTTTGTTGGAAATTCGTAGGTTGTTATCCTTTCGAGCCTCTTTATTTAGAAAATGGGCATTTTGAACAACATTTGAGTTACCTTCCATTATCTATTGGTTGAAAGACCAATAAAGACTGATTACTGAAAGATTTAGTTGTTATATTGCTTATGTTCTATCAAGATGATTCAAATGATTTCTGTTATTTCCCTTTAAAGAAAAATTCTCTTAAAGTAGGATAAGATTTCTTAAAGAAATGTCCTTCTCTCAGTTGTGTTTAGCTCAAAAGCTGGATTGAAATTAAGTGGTGAGATTTACTTGTACTCTCTTGGATCTTTGGTGGTGTAACACAGAGAATTTTCTATGGAAGCTTATGAATGGTTTTATGACTTAAAGGCTTTTATGATTTATTTTATATAACAAGATTTCATGGTTTGTTTTATGAATGGAAAGATCTACGAGCTAATTTAGTTGTTCATTCTTATCATAGGATCGGGTTTGTTTTATGAATTGTTCTTCCTTACATAAGAGAGTGAGTTTTCTTCTCTTATATTTGGAAGATAATTTCACAACTGAGAAAATACTCTTTTAGAGATTTAGAAAGGAAGCCAATTACAAAAAGTGAAAAAAAAGATGCGCAAAGCGCCAAAAGTGAAAGATGCACAAAGTGCATTAAAAGTTAGAAGATAAGCAAAGCGCCAAAAGTTAAAGATGCACAAAGTGTATCAAAAGTGAGAAGAAGCACAAAGTGCCAAAAAATTACAAAGCAGGCATAAAATGAGCCTAAAGTGAAAGTTTAAATGGCTTTCCTTTCTTGGAAATCTCTAAATATCAGAAAACTCATGTGTCCTTTGTTATTTTTGATACTTAATTTTGAAAAAGATGAATTTGGATTCACTATTGTGCATTGATATTCTATTAGATATAAAAGTATTCTTAGTACAAGAAGATAGAGAAAATTCAAATTCTTTATCTAATTTAAATCTTTTTGGATTAGATTTTAATTCAAACCATGCTTATCTAAGGGAGAGAACCCAGTTTAGCTTGTAGGGAGCTTGACTTGGGTTAGCAAGTTTTAAATCCCTAACCTTTTTTGGGTTTAGATGGAGTTAACCCACTCTTTACTAAGTTTTCAAATTTGGTTCCATTTGTTATTTTGATTGGGCCAAAATAATCAAGAGGTAAATCTTTCATCTTGGAAAATAATACTCTTACTCTTTGATTAAAATTTTCACTCTCTAAAAAAAAATATATAAATCAAACTTATCTCAATTAATTCGTGAGTGTTTAGCATCTCTTAGTGCCTCTACTATTGAGTTTGTTTAAATGCCCACCTTGTTCTTTTGAAAATTCATGCATTAAAATTTTTAGACCCCAACATTTGACTATAAATCACTCTTATAGACTGATGTGATTCTTCCCTTGTTTGCACTTTTCTTTTGGAATCTTGGTTGTTTTGAGCTATGGTTATTTTGATTATGAATAACCATTTGGCATGCATTATTTGTCTTGATATCTTTATGCCACCATCCTTGTTTGGGAGCCACTATCCCATTCAGGTCGTCATTTTGTTCACTTGTTTGGAAGCCACTTTCCCATTCAAGTTGTTATTTTGTCACCTGTTTGGGAGCCACTATCCCATCCAGGTTGTTGCTTCTGTTCACTTGCTTGGGAGCCACTATCCCATTCAAGTTGTTGGTGTTTCACTTGTTTTGGGAACCACTCTCCCATTCAGGTTCTAATTCCATTGCTTAGTTGGGATTCATTCCATTGGATCTTTCTATATGTGATTGTTCTGTTGTGTCATTTCTCATATTGGTGTCATACTAGCTTTACCTTGATTTGCATGTAAGTATTCATCTTTATTCCATGTGGATGTTGGATCCTTTTTCTCTCTTTTGCCCTGCTGTTGCGATTGTGGTCAGGCAGGCATTAGACCTCTTTGAGAAGCTCTTTATTTGCTGTTGCGAAGATGGTCAGGTGGATATTGAGTTGTTCTCATTCTCCGTTTTGAATATGGTCAGTCGAATGTTGAACCCCCTTTCTCTTTCTCCCTTTGTCTCGCTGTTTCGATCTGGTCAAGCGAACATTGGGTTGTCCTCATTTACTGTTTCGATCTGGTCAGGTGAATGTTGGACTTTGTCTTTTGTCCCACCATTGCGATTTTGGTCAGGTGGACATTAGACTTTTGAGAGGGCTCATTATTCGCTGTTGCGAATATGGTCAGGTGGATTTTGAGCCATTCTCATTCGCTGTTGTGATCTGGTCAGGCGAATGTTGAACTCCCCTTTTTAGTTGAGAGAGCCCGACAGAGTCCCTGGGAGGCATTCCTCACTACCTTGTCCTTTTCTTATCAGCTCGGCATATGCGCCGGGTGATTGTTGAGTGTACTTTCCTCTTTTGTCCCACCGTTGCGATTTTGGTCAGGTGGACATTAGACTTTCGGGAGGGCTCATTATTCGCTGTTGCGAATATGGTCAGGTGGATTTTGAGCCATTCTCATTCGCTGTTGCGATCTGGTCATGCGAATATTAAACTCCCCTTTATGGTTGAGAGAGCCCAATAGAGTCCCTGGCAGGCATTCCTCACTACTCTTTTCTCTTTTGTCCCACCGTTGCGATTTTGGTCAGGTGGACATTAGACTCTTGGGAGGGCTCATTATTCACTGTTTCGATTTGGTCAGGTGGATTTTGAGCCATTCTCATTCGCTGTTGAGATCTGGTCAGGAGAATGTTGAACTCCCCTTTTCTTGGACCCTTTGTTTTGTCGTTTCGAATATGGTCAGGTAAACATTGGGTCATCCTCATCTGCCATTTCGAATATGGTCAGGTGGATGTTGGATCACTTTTTCCTTCTGTTCTGCTGTTTCGATCTGGTCAGGCAGACAGTCAATTTCTTACTTTACTCTTGTTCACTGTTTCGATCTGGTCAGGTGAGCACTGAGTTTTCCCCATTCACTGTTTCGATCTGATCAGGTGAATGTGGGACATTTCTCTTTTTTCTTCTGCTTTGTTTTTTCGATTTGGTCAAGCATACAGTTGATTCTTTTATTGCTCTTGCTCGTTGTTTCGAATATGGTCAAACGAGCCTCGAGTTTTCTCCATTCACTGTTTTGATATGATCAGGTGGATGTGAGACCCCTTTTCCTCTCTATTCTACTATTGCGATGTGGTCAGGCAGATAGCTGGTTTCCTTATCTTTGGTTGTTCTTCCTCATTACCTTCCTTTGATTATTACTCTATGATATTTGTTATAGTTTTTTTTAAGTGATGGTTGAATTCCTTTCTCCTTGCATCACCTTTTAGCTCCAGGTGATCGTTGGGTCTACTTTAGTTCTTTATGTCGCTACTTCTATTTAGCTCATATGAGCATAGAATCCCTTCCTTCTCCTATTCTGCTGTTTCAGTATGAATATGCAGATAGTTGAGTTTCTTTCTTTAGCTCTTCCCCACTATTCTGTTTTAGTCAAGTGAGCATTGAATCTTCTTCATTCGCTGTTTCGATTTGGTCAAGCGAATGTTTGATTTCTTTCTTTCTTCTGTCCCACCGTTTTTGCATGATTGAGTGAGCATCATATGAATGAATGATTGTTGTATGACTGTATGATCATTTGCATGATTTGAGGACTGTTGTATGATTACATGAGCATATAATTGAGTGACTATTATTCATATGAATCACTGCATGATTATACGATTGCTATTGTGTGGTTTGATAAACATTATGTAACTAGATGATTATTGTGTGATTATATGAATATCATATGGTTGTGTTTATAACTTGATTATGTGCTATTGAATGATCGCATCACTATTGCATGACTTGATAATGTGCTATTGAATGATCGCATCACTATTGCATGACTTGATTATGTGCTATTGAGCTTCTTGGCTCTTGCATTATGTGCTTATGACTTGATTACTATGTAGGTGCATGATCATTGCATAGTCATATGATTGTTAATGACTATTACACAATCATTTGCTTATTATTATATGGTTTGTTATGATTAGATGTGTATCATATATTTATCGCATGGTTGTGTGCTTATTATGTGATAACATGATTATAATATAGCTTACTTATTACTATGTGATTAAGTGATTATAACATTAATGCATGATAATTGCTTGATTACATGATGTTATGTGAATGTATGACTATTGATTGATTTGATAATGGTTGTACGAATGAATAATCATCCCATTATTATATATTTGCATTAGCATTGTGTGATTGTATGTTCATAACATGGTGGGACACTTGTTGCATGATTGTTGTGTGATCGTATGCTTCTTGACTCTTCTTAGTTGATCGTAGGATTGCATTTTTCTAACGAGTCTCTTTAGGTGAGCGTAGGATTGTGATTTTCCTAGCGAGTCTCTTTAGGTGAGCGTATGATTGCATCTTCTTTGTTACTCTCATTCGTGGTTGTTGGGTTGCACCTTCCTAAAGATAAGGAGGTCAACGCCAACACGTACGATTCACTTGTTGTTCACCGCACCTGTTGGGGTGGAGTTTGTTGACCTCGTTTTTGTTCTGATTTCTTCCTCGACTGTGTTTGATCGTGTTGATCGAGCTTCGTTGAACCCGATTCAATTCGAATCGACATTGATTTGAGTTTTATTTATTTTATCTTATTTTATTGAATTAATTTTGGGTCGAGTCGAGGCGAGTTCGAGGTGACCCGGAGTGAACCAAACCTGACTCAGTCTGAACCTGATTTCTTCCCTTGAGTGTAGCTAAATCCTAATCAAAACATGATTAATTTTCTAAGCCAATTTGAATCCCACCATTGGATCAATAGTTTAATCGGATGGCTCCGATCAACCCCCTCTCCCTTGGTGCCCTAACCTCCATCTAGCACCCCCCCTCTAGTTCGGAGATCCCAGAAGAAACGAGACACCCCTCTCTAGACTTCGATCGTTTCGCAAAGATCAAAAGGGCAAAGCCCTTGCCTTGGCCTCTGGTTCTCAGTTCGCAAATGCAAGAGGAGTCGAAGCTCCTCTCTCGGGTGACTTAGCTCGGGCGAAGCTCTCCGTGTCTCCCTCTGGTTCACACGACCCAGCCAGACCGAGCAGCCCTCTCTCTCCGCTCCTTCTCTATTCACACGAAGCCAGGCCGAGCGCACTCCATCCTCCCTCTCCCTGTTCGCGAACCTCAGGCGGAGATCGATCTGGACGGAACCGTCTCCGACTCGACACTACCCTAACTGGCGCCATCGTCAGACTCACCCGCCCTCCTTACCTCAACCCAAACTTCTCATGCTTCGCTAGGGCAGGTAATCACTTTCGCATTTTCTTCTTCTTCTTCTCCTTATAATTTCCCTTCTTTATCTTCCCTTCGTTTACTGATTTCTTCTATTTTCTTTCACTACCTTCTTGCCTTGTCTTCACCATTTTCTTTACTTTGAGTTGGATGACTAGGATTGATGAATGGTTTGAGGTTTTGTGATCATCTGAAATCTGGAATGAGTTTGTGTTGTGGATTAAAGTGGCCTTAAATCTTTCTTGGCTTTCTCTTGAGAGGGGTTGTTTTTTTTTCCAAAGCCTAGCAAGAAGCCACGATGGATCTGATTTAAAGTCTATGATATACCCTTTGAGTTAAATTTATCTTTTATTTTCCCTGATATCGTGAATGATAGATATTGTGAGTCCTCTTTATTAAGATAAGCAAGAATCTGATTCTTCATCGGGTCTCTCTTGCTAAGGATGTAATGGTGATAGTAGATTTGGTTTCCTTCTTCTCAAAAAGTGGTGATATTATCAAATGTTGATTGCTTTCTCATCTTCATGAGAATTCAGGAAGAATGTAATTGCAATCTTCTTCTTGAAGTTGCTAAGGTTTCATTGGGTTTACCCTTGCTCTCATAAATGACATAGGGCATAAGGTGATGTACAGTATTAGTGAACAAACTTTCATGTGACACCTTAAGTGGACAATCACTATGCAGATTATGAGAATTCTGTTATGAGTTATTTAGAAGAAGCTTTGATCGAATAGGTGTATATATACCATGACTTTTGTGATGAATTTCTTTTGTATAATCTTGTAAGCATCGCATGCCAAGTGTTTGATGAAATGCTGTTATAAGATAGTTATGATGTTTTGATTTATGTTGGAACCTTAAATTAGTGGTATCTCATAAAGTTCATGGCTACACGAGTTGCATGCTTTCAAATCAAAGATTCTGAGAGATTCCAATGCCATTTGATATTTCTTCTCTATGTTTGGTACTTTCCACTCTTGCTTAAATCGGATTGAGAAATACCTCTCACATGGTGTCTTATGAAGATATTTACATTATTATTGTTTATGAAAGATCGTTGTGCTTTATGGTTATTAGCAATCGCCGTGCGGACATATGAATGGGCATACCTTATGTGGATTGTATTGGACAACTTGATTCAAAATGTCATGATTATGCTTTAACAGGTCTACTCAAAAGGCTATGTTTTAAGGATATCTTCTTTCATTTTAAGATTCTTAGTGAAATGGATGGAGAGTGTTTTTGTTGTAGGGTTAAATAAGCATGTGGAGTATAGATATTTTCCCTGTTAAGGCATAAAGCATGATTTCCCGTATTGACGAGTTCTATAAATATTTGTAATTTCGCATGTGTGATGTCATGTGGCGAATGAGCTCATAACCATGATGGATGATTTTATTTAATTTATATTTCAATTGTGAAGCATGTCTCCTTGTCTTACATTATTAGATGAACCTTTTCTGCATAATTGCATTGATGCGAGTACGGCCATTGAAGCTTGACACTTAGAGAAATTTGTATTTAAGATTGTGCTCTAGTATTCGATAAGTTTCAGTAGCGTCGAAGATTTTACATGTGTATGTGAATCTTGATGTTGTGTATATTCCAGGCTATCGATTTATGATTTTTTGTTAGAAATGGTTTATGCTACCAATATGGCTCCTTTTATGAGTAAATTGGTTGAAAGATAAGTGGAATATCAGTAAAATAAGAGCATTCTATAGTTTGATTCATGCTTCTCATGTTGAATATCAATTACAATGAAAACATAGAAACTTTACATCCTCTTTTGATCCACCTCAGATTTATTAAAATTAAAAAAAAAAGTTTTTTTTGGCTTTCCTTTTACAGTTTAGTATATATTTATAAAAAAAAAGGCTCTCCCTTTATTTCTATTTAAAAAAACATATATGGTGGTCTTCTTGAAACTGTTTCTACTCTCAGTTTTTTTTTTTGGAAGTTGGAAGTACGTGCATATCATGATTATTAACCTCTTGAGTTATGTTTGGTAGAAGGACGATGTGCGATTTAAGTCTCGATTTACTAAGTGAAATATGACTGTTTTCTTCTTTCCAATATTTTGATGCTGAATTCGGGTTCTTGGCAAGTAATAGTTTCGCATTTGATCAGTAAAAGTGGAATTTATCAATATTATTGAAAATATTTAACATGCTTCATGTTTCGATTTGGGAAATACATGACCCAAATGCAAAGTTGTTGGTTTTATATTGAAAGTTTTATAAGTTATTTAGAGAAATACATGAAGGTTGGGGAAAGTTTTGATTCATTTAGTGTTGGAAGCAATTTTGATTTGTTTTATGAGGGGAAGATTTTTTATTTGTTTTGTGATAGAAAGGCTCTTCGCATACCCATATCTTGATACCACATACAAGTTTAATTGTATATTTTAACTAGTAAAAGTGTTGTATATTATTAATTAGTAATACTCATGTGAAACTTTGTATTTTTCAACCTCTTTATCCATTGCTCTTTGTTGAATGCATAAACTTTTGTGTTAGCAATGAGATTCAATTTTGGCATTTGAAGCATATTTTAATTAAGTACATATCTATTGGCTTTTCATGATAAGCAAAGTTCGAATATGGATTTGTGGCAATCTATTGTTTGCTAGAAGGTTTTTAACTATATAATTGAAAATATTAGTAGCCATCTCTTTTAAATTTGATGAAAAGTATGGACTTGACTTTGTTGGAAATTCGTAGGTTATTATCCTTTCGATCCTCTTTATTTAGAAAATGGGCATTTTGAACAACATTTGAGTTACCTTCCATTATCTATTGGTTGAAAGACCAACAAAGACTGATTACTGAAAGATTTAGTTGTTATATTGCTTATGTTATATCAAGATGATTCAAATGATTTCTGTTATTTCCCTTTAAAGAAAAATTCTCTTAAAGTAGGATAAGATTTCTTAAAGAAATGTCCTTCTCTCAGTTGTGTTTAGCTCAAAAGCTGGATTGAAATTAAGTGGTGAGATTTACTTGTACTCTCTTGGATCTTTGGTGGTGTAACACAGAGAATTTTCTATGGAAGCTTATGAATGATTTTATGACTTAAAGGCTTTTATGATTTATTTTATATAACAAGATTTCATGGTTTGTTTTATGAATGGAAAGATCTACGAGCTAATTTACATTGAAAAGTTTCATGAATGATTGTGTTTGAAAAGTTTTATGAATGTTTTATAATGAAAAGCTTTTGCAAAGTTTTCTTGTTGGTGAATTTTTATAGTTTTACCCGACGCCAAGTACAAAAGCACTTGATCGATTTCATGTCAAAAGGAGTTTTGGTGTTTTGTTTTCTTTTTGATAAGGGCTTTATGTGTTGTTTCATTTTGGAGAATTTTTCATAAGATATTGCTTTGGGGTCGAGACCTTAATGAGGTGGATTTATGTCTAGATTTTTCTTATTGGGATAAAGTGATTTAGCTTGCATAGGTTGTCTCTCTTTCATTAGTGTTTGTTTCTAAGGTGTAAGGTTGGAAGAATGCGGTGGGTTAAAAGAGATGTTGTTTTAGTTCAAGTTTTGGGAACTTGAGTTTCCCTTGTTGCTTTGCGCTTGATAGGGAATAGTTTGTGTAGTCGAGTCAGGTCCGTATCAAGTGCTTTGTTTGGATCGTAGGGACAGTAAAATAGCATTTAAACACCTTCTCTCCTATTCATATCATATTGAATGGGAATGAAGGGTGTCTTAGAGACATGCTCGACTTCGAAGAAGCATGTTCAATAACAAAATGCCAACATTCCATTTATTATTTTAGTTTCCATTCGTTCTTTCTAGCATTTTGTAGTATTTCTTTCTTTTCTTTTTCTAGCTTTTGCATTTCTACTAATTTTCTACTCATTGGCTTATTTCATTTATGGATTCCTAAATCTTTGGATACATGTACAAATGTCTAAAAGGTTAGAAAAATATTTCCTTTTATCCCCTATAACATTAGTGACATCTAAGGACAAAAATTAAGGACTGAGTCTTAGATAACATAGACTTAGGGTGCATGCTCCTTATAAGATAGAGACATCAGAACATGGAAAATTTAGTGACACTTTTTCCTAGGTTTAGCGTGCCTTAATCTGTTAATAACCGACCAATCGAATCAATCATAATCCAGCTTCTAAAAACGTATCAAAACATTTTATTCTTAATCCAACCTTAATTAACGAATATAACTACTAAACTACAAAATTCAAACCAAATTTAACCGATCCCTTAAACAACCCCTAACCAAACTAAAATTCTTAAAAGATGTAGATTAAATTAGGAGAGTAAATCTAAACTAAAATTGACCCAACATAAAAGACTTATAAAAATCGAAGCTTTAATCAAACTCATTTATAATTAATAACACACTTAGTTTAAAATACTTTTAATATTAACTCAAGTGAATCAAAATCTAACCTAAACTAAATGAATCATAAAGAATTTATTAAGAGATTTTATTATAACTCAAAGTCTAATAACTCATCTAAAATCCATCAAACTCTGAAATATATCTTTTAAAATCAGTCAACAAACCCCTTAATATATAACAATCACTCCAAATATGAAGTTTATTGGATGGACTACTCTGAGCTGTGGGGCTAAGTGTCCTAAGGTGGCCTGGTTCTTCGAGCATGGTGGCATAACGCCACGAATGGATTCGATGGAGTGGCAAAACTTTAAACTTAATTAATTATTAATGATTTGAATCAAACATCAATCGATAATAAATCACATAATATACATTTCTTTTCTAATTTACAACAAACTAAAGTAATTCAACAAAATTGGTTGCCACTGGGTAACCCAGGCCTACGAGGCTATTAAGTTAGCCCCAAGGAGGGTAAAATAAATCTCACGGCCTTGGTGTGAAACAAAGGGGGTAATCAATCAAATCCTAAAATAAAATCTCTAAGATCAATCCTAAAGTACTAATATTTAGGCTTAAACCAAAATACTCCTTCTGCCCTTCAACAAATCAAATGAAAGTAATTATAATTAAACTATCATACATAGGACCTATTCAAAACCACACAACCTGTTACACACACCTAGACTTGTTTGGTTATGACAAGACTTTTAGCTCTAGGTTAAGCTTACATTTTTTCTTGTTATTCAATGCTTGTAACATATACATGTTCTATAAATACAATTATTAAATTTCTTGTTAGCTATATTTAATTTCATGTTAGTTATATTTTTGTTATTTACTTGCATTTCTTTTCTGAATGGCATCTACGCTCATATATATATCTTTCTCTTTTATCTTATTTTGTGAGGTACATCGGGTCTTACATGGTCAAGAATCAAGCGACATTATTTGCTTATAAGCTTTTAGGTGGCAGCGCCACATACAGTCAGGTATAATTTCTGCAACTTGTAAAGTAAATTTTTTTTTTAATTATATATCGGAACTGCTACACATCACACACATTTTGTTGATATGTATTCTAGCATGTTTAGGTAGCTAGCCATAAGTTAGTGCACTGACGAAGCTTTGGCCCTATATGTCAAAGCTTACCCCCTTCTGTGAGTCCTAGAGACCATTAGGGTCATTTAGGCCTGTAGAGTAGGCCACCTATTTGTGCCATTAGGCATCGTTGTTTTTCCACACGAAGTGGGCATCGCTAGGTTTTTGGCCTTCTGGTTTTGGGTACGATACCCCCCCACCTTCTATGAGCCATAGAGACCATTAGGGTCATTTAGGCCTGTAGAGTAGGCCACCTATTTATGCCACTTGGCATCGTTGTTTTCCCACACGAAGTGGGCATCATTTGAATGATTTTCTATGTGGGTACCTTACCTGGTGGGTACCCTTAGGGTGTGTTTATTTACTTTTTCTGTACTCTGAATGTCATGCATGCATTTGTTTTTACACACCTTACCTCACATTATGCTTCACTTGCATACATGCATCACATCAATAGATCTAGGGATATTTTGTATCTATTTCATGCATCATACATGGCGCTAGGTACATTCTTTTGCATATTGTAGAGTCCCTGATTGAAATCTTTTAAACTACAAATCCTTGATTTCCTAGGATAGAGCCTTCCTATCCTGTATACATATAAGGCAATTGATTTTGTTTAGGATGTTAGCTGACAGCTCACTCTAGGTAAGCATAAGTCCAGGTTGTACACCCCTCAGTATGTGTCCTTTCATCTGTGTTTTGAGTCTATCGTTTCTCTTAGGATAGTAATCTGATCTTTGATCTTCTAAACTCAAAATTTTAATCACATCTTTATCCATTCAAAAATGTCTAATCATCACTAAGGGAAAATAGAATAGACTCTTTGGAATAGAACTTACAAACTCATTTTGTGCACCAAATCAAGAAGTGAATAATACACCATCCTTAATCGAGAGTTTTCTTAGACCAAGGTCTAAGATGTAATTAACTACGGGGGCTTGCGCCCGTAGGAAGCCGATCCCTACAATCAAATAAACCCTATTCGGTGCTGATGTATCGAATAGGGGAAATCTCGTGAACTTTTGGTTTATGCATATTATTATCCATCGAGGTGTGTAGGTGAAAGCCGCTATCTTCCATGGCTAATCGTATGTATAACTCCATCTGCTCTTCCATCAGCCTGCTTGTGTCGATTGTAAAGGTCTACGACCATTTTGTCCTATGGGATAGTGTGATCGTACCCTTTGCATTCGAACCACACGAGCAGAATCCTTTCGGAGACCCACAGAGCCTCGCCTATTCTCTCTTTGTATCCTCCACAGCCTTGGTCCACTTTTTGGCTGACCATTAAAAGTGAATAATGCGACCTCTAATGGCTCCCGTCCTTCTGTTATACGTGTTTGGGTTAAACTAGACATCACTAAAAGTTTTCATGATAAAGTTTGGTTAGGTCCTAAAAAATTAGGTTATTTTCAAAATGTTATCATGGAAGAATTTCCTCCTTTATGTGCACTATGTAAAAATATTAGATATGTCAAGGGCGATTGTTATTTTATTCCCTCCTCTGCCGTGATGAATGCTGGTGTTATGCTACTAATCCGATTAATATTAATGCTAATTATGAGGAAAGTGGTGTTGTTAATGGTGATACTTTGGATATTATTGATCTTCCCTTCTTAAATGTTGTGCCTAATATTCATGAGATTCTTAATGAGGATAATTGTGAGACAAACCTTATGGTTATTGCTGAGTACAATGTTGCCGCTAATGTTGATTCTTTGGAGATTATTGGTACGCATGGTCCTACTAAAGCTGTTATTGGGGTGCTTGATGGCTCTATTGGTGCTAGAATTGAACTTGTTTTTATAGTAGAGGATTTTCCGCCTTTGGCTACTTTTGGCGGTGTTATTGAGGCTATAGAAGCTATTAATTATATGGTTGATTTTGTTGATAGTCTTATTATTTCTCCTAGTGTTCATGTGGATGCTGCCGATGGAGGTTGTGAAGTATTGTACCCTTTAGATGGTGTTAGTGTGCCTATTGCGATAAGGGATACATTTAATTCCTCTTGTCTGGCGACTATTTATGTGGAGTCTCATGTGACTATGTTGGAACCATCAAACAAGCAATTTTTTTTATCTTCCTATTTTTTTTACTTCAAATGAGGTACTTAAAGCTCAATTGGCAATTAATTAGAATCAAAATGACTGGCTTGAGAAGTCTCTCTCCTTACACTACAGCTGTGCTTGGGAAGAAATTTTTTGGGCTAGATTAGGATGCTCAGGCATTGTGCAATTTCAATGTTAATAGTATTATTGAAAAGGTTTTTAGCTAGGGTGGAGGCAAACATCGTAGAAGGAAGACTAAAAGGAAATAGTTCTTTCTTTTTTTTACTTTGGCTTAGGTTTTGGTTTTCCCACTTTGGTTGTGGGTTTTTCGGTTCACTGAGGTTTGGGCGGTTTTGTTGGGAGGCTTTATTGTGATGCTATTTGCAGAGGTGGTGCTTGGCTTTTGTAAAGAATCGGTGCTGGGCTGGGGATTTGTTGTTGTGGTTTTTTTTTTCTTTTGCTCTAATTCTTTTACTCTTCTTTTGGGTAGTTCGGGTGTCCTCTTTTGCAATTTCATTTATGATGGTGTGTTGCTTATTGTGGATTTTATGTTGTTTGCATGGTTGTCTTGATCGGGTGGCTGCTCACTTTGGGTTCCCCTTGGCCTTTGGTCTCTTTTGTCCAAGCTGCTCCTTCACTGGTTGTTGTTTCTCCTCTTTTCTTTAGCTTATTTTTCTTTGTTTTATCTTGTAATAGATTGGATCGATGGCTCGTAGGTTTTGTTTCAAATGAAGTATTTTTAGAGGGTTGTTGATTCACTAAGGACTTTCATCTTCATTTTATTTAACCCATAGGCCCTATTGTTAGAGTTTTAATAATAATTATTATTATCTCCTTTCAAACTTGGAAAAATCATAATTAAATTTTAAAATATAAATGAATTTGTGTTCAGTTTGTATTAAATTACAAACTCAGTTAAAGATAAAATTTATAAGGTTTCAAATAATAAAATCTAAATTACGTGAAAGTCAAACCTAAGTCAAATTAAAAGTCATTAAGAGTCATAAGAAATTCCAAAAAGCTTTAAATCCTTAGGAAGTTATCTTTCAGTCGTCCTTGACTTACATATAAAATTTCGTGAAGGTGTAAGTCCATCTAGTCATTCAAAAATTAAACCCTAATTGCAACCATAATATAACCCTGAAAATTTGAAAAATTATACTTGCAATCTGTGATGAGGACATTAAAAAAATTTAAATTAAAGATAATTTCAAATATTTATGGGACTCTTCAGAGGTCATTTTTAATCATTGCAAGAAGTTTCATTTAATTTGGAGTTGATTTAAATATTAAAATAAAAATAAGTTTATCGAATCAAATTTAAATTCTACAAAATTCAAAATAAATCTAAATGGGTTTAAATGTTTATTATGAGAGGTTCTTGAGATTGCTTAAACTCTTTGAGAAATTTTCTCACAATTTTTTAGGATCAATTTAAATTTTATTTTGAATTTCTTTCTTTTAACAAATAAAAATAATAAAAAACTCAAAAAAAAAAAAATTAAAATATCTTCAAATAACTATGTTTATGAGAGGTTCTTGAACTTCTTTCATTTAACAATTGCCTAAATACCATAGTATTGTAAACCTTTTAGGGGGTGCGGGATTGCCTAGGAACACATATAATAAAGACTAAAAAATATATGGAGGGCAACTAATAGCCATTTACACTAAACTTTGAATCGAGGACACCCCCACGTAAAAATAAAGTAAATTTAAACAAAAATGAAATAAGAAAACCAATAATAGAGTGACATCGATCTCCATGATTTAGAAGACACTAAATATCAATAGAGCATCAACCTTAGGCATTTTAGGATAGGATATTTTAGTTTTTGTATTTTACGATCTATTATTATAATCTTTAGTATTTTACTTTACTACATTTTATATTTGATTTACTTTTTATTATGTAATAAATATTAAATCATTAATTATAAACTTAAATCTAATAGTAAATAGTTAAAATCACTTGATTATAGTTTTTTATCAGAGTTGAGAATTAAAATCCTTGAGAATAATATAATTGACATCAAAACAAATGATAAAAATTTCAAAACCTTTGATTTATATACACTTAAAACTTTGGATTTATCTAAAAATCTCAGTGGTGCACTTCAAATATTTGTTTGCTTGATTATGGGATAGCATAAATTTTCTTTTAGATGATTTGATTTTCTAGATTCAAAACTATTTTTAGAAAATAACAATATTATTTAGAAATTAAAGAAAATAAAGGAGAAAAGTCCCATAAGAACAAATAAATAAATAATAAATAAATAAATATTTATATTAGCTAAAAGTATTTGCATACCCTCTTACCTAGGCAGCTTAGGTTGGTGGCTAAGTTGTACTTTCTATCTCCTAAAATAACAATAGCCTAACTTATCTTGTATTGTATACTAACCTTAATTTCATGGTTTTAAGGAGATTAGATAGTTTTAGTTAACATTACTCTCAAGGCAAGCTTGTAAGTCTATAATTTTTCCATTATTAAAAATGGAGAGAGAGAGAGAGAGAGAGAGAGAGAGAGAGAGAGAGAGAGAGAGAGAGAGAGAGAGAGAGAGAGAGAGAGAGAGAGAGAGAGAGAGAGAGAGAGAGAGAGAGAGAGAGAGAGAGAGAGAGAGAGAGAGAGAGATGTTCTACTGGGTGTGTTATTTTTGTTTGGGTTGAAAAGAGGTTTTAAAAAGTTTAATCTTCTTTGGCAAATCTGAAATTAACTTATGAATTTTAATTCTAAAATTAAACAACCTATCAGAAAAGATATACTACCTCGAGGGATAAAAATAAGATACTAAAATGGGGTCCATATTTAGAATTGTAAATCCCATCTTGAATGTTGTAGCCATATTTAAGAAAGAATTTATATGACCTTAAAGGGCCAAAGTGTAATTCGATCGAATATCTAACTATTATAATCTCGATAAATTAGCATTAATTTTATATTCAAAGCTTTGTCAACAAATGATATACCACAACAAAGAGAGAAAATATCATTCGTTATCAATTATTTGAACATGATGATAACGATCGTTGTTGACTTAGATTTTTTCAAAGGAGATTAAATGAGTTTTGAAAATTATTTTTTTTGAAAGGTTTGATGTGGGTCGTAAATCTCCTATGAGCAAAAGCCATCATTTTTAATTACATTGAGGGAGGCTGAATTCCTTATGAATACTCTCGATTAAAATAATGGCAAAAATTATGTTAAAAAAATTTCTAGGAGTTATATCAAAAGTGGTAAATTTTGGAATTTCAATAGGGACTAGATCAAATTGGAGCACTTATTTTAGGAGTCAATAAGGGAGAGGTAGGAGACACATTGATATTCTAAAATAATTTAAAAGCTTCCCAACCTAATCTAAGTGTTGGGCTTTAAATTTTAGATTGAGAGAATCTTTAATTTGAGTTGAATAACCTATTAGAAATTTGGTATTATATTCCTGAAGGTTGGGATCTTATGATTCAAAATCAGCCCCGAATCCTAAATCTAAATTAGACATTAGACCATAGTAGCCAAACCTAACTAATGCAATGTAAAATTTAGACTTACCCTGGCCCGGATTGGGGAGCAAGGTAACCACCTAGTTAATCAAAAATCCATAAATTTGATCATTTTTATCAAAGAGTTGAAGGGACTTTATTGTTAAAGTTTTTGAGAATTGGGACCTACATCTATGGCGGGTCCTAATTGGTCCCTTGACTTATGTAGGGTGAAAATGCTTAAGACAAATACAATTAAAATTTTAGACTCTTTTAATTAGTTTCTACAATGCATGTTGATTGACTCGATTAAATACATAAAATAAAATATAGTAATTTACAAAAGGCTTAAAAATAACTTTTTTGCTAGAGATTATACAACATCTTTTTTTATAGATTTGCACCCTCAAAGGCCAGGTGGTTTGCCAAAACCCGCAGGAGGGAATGTGCCTAATAAGGAGGATAAGCAGTTAATATGTATATGCCAATTCCCGATAGTCCCATGCTTAATTCTTATACTATTAAAGTTTCTATTGTTTGAATAGTTGCTATTTGAATTATTTATATTTGTGCAACTTATGTAGTTTTGATGATTCCAAACATTATTGTTCAAATGAATAGTTATCTCCTAACAATTTCAGAAGATTTGCACTTGCTCTTGTGTGTACTAACATTTCAGGAAAATCAGACTCCAGACTACGAAAACTTCAAATCAAATTCAACATGAGAAATTTTGTTTATTTGAAGTGTCTTTTCTTTGAATTAATTTTGAAAGGGAGTGATTGTAATTGAGTGAATAAAATCTCACACACACAAACTAAGGAGATCTTGAAATTCTATACTGATCGTACAGGACGATATATATCGTACTGGACGATCTGTCAGTTATCTCCTATAGAGCAGTTGGAACGAATAGGAACTTGCTTCGAAAAATTTTTCTAAGTCCTATTCGTCCAGGACGAATTTTTATATCGTCCCCGGCGATGGGCGCTCTGGAAAATTTTCGTCCAGACGAAAATAAATATCGTACCGGACGAACAGCTCTCTGGAAAATTTTCGTCCAGACGAAACCAAATTATCGTCCCCGGCGATGGGCGCTCTGGAAAATTTTCGTCCAGACGAAAATAAATATCGTACCGGACGAACAGCTCTCTGGAAAATTTTCGTCCAGACGAAACCAAATTATCGTCCCCGGCGATGGGCGCTCTGGAAAATTTTCGTCCAGACGAAATAAATTATCGTCCAGGACGATCGGCTCTCTGGAAAATTTTCGTCCAGACGAACATATTTTCGTCCAAACGATAAACCGACTTAGGACAGTTTTCAGCAGTTTCTAGAACCGACCTTGTAATAACCGTTCGTACTGGACGAACCTAGTTCGTACAGGACGATCAGCTGTACGAAGTCATTTCGTACACATATACAAATTGGGTCGTTTCAGATCGTTTAAGTAAAATCGTCCAGGACGATCCAGGATCGTACGGGACGATCCACTGCGTACAGAATTGAAAACTTGCAGTTTTTGGGCGGTTTTTCTTGTCTTTTGTATATATACTTCAAATTAGACTGCCACCCAATCTTTTTGTCATTTGATCTTCGTGCCTATTGAGAGAATAGTCAAGGGGAGAGTGGAAGAGAGCATTCAAAGGAGGATTCCTACCATTGGAGCAAGAAGGCTTCACTTGGATTGCTAAGGTAAGAATCTCTACTTGTGAAATTGGATTTCTTCACTCTTTTCTTTCTTCCTTTTAGGTTCTTGTGAGAAGATCATTCAAGAAGGTCCGGTTCTCTGCCGACACTTGGAGAGTGTGAACAGACGTGGGTTCTCTGCCTACACTAGGAGAGTGTAAAAGGAAGAAGGTTCTCTGCCTACACTTGGAGAATGTGAACAGCCGTAGGGTTCTCTGCCCACACTAGGAGAGTGTAAAAGGACGACGGTTCTCTGCCCACACTAGGAGAGTGTGAAAGGACGACGGTTCTCTGCCAGCACTGTGGATTGTGTAAAAGGACGACGGTTCTCTGCCGCACCGGGGAGTGGTGAAAAGAGGGTTTTGTACAGGCTTCTCCGCCTTGCTGTGGGTGCTAAAGGAGAGTCACTTTGTGGTATTAGTGCAATACTCAGAGGGTGCCTCTGAGGAGTGGATGTAGGTCTGGTTATAGACCGAACCACTATAAATCTGGTGTCATTTACTTTATTGCTTTTACGTTTCCGCATTTTAAATTTCTGTTTTAACAACTCTGTGGTTGAAAAACATTTTTCTACAAACTTTAAAAGAAAATTTCATTTCGGTTCAACTTTATTTTTAAGAGGGTTTAAAATTTTTTTTAAAACTACCAATTCACCCCCCTCTTGGTAGCCTTGGGACATTTACTTAGGCTTAACAACCTAATTACTAGACTCAACAAGTGGTATCAGAGCATTGTTTCAAAATCATAAGTTTGAACTACTTTTTGATTAACGTAGATGGCTACATTTGGAAACCGAAACACACCTGAGGGTTACTCTATCACTAGACCTCCACTGTTTGACAATATTCCTTTTGATTTTTGGAAAACACGCATGTCTACTTTCTTACAGTCACTTGACTATCGCATGTGGATGTTAGTCCAGGAAGGTTACACAAAACCAACTAGATTAGTTGATGGAATTAGGGTAGATACACCCTATGCAGATTGGACTATAGAAGAACGTGACTTAGCACAATTAAATGCAAAATGTTTAAATAGTTTCTTTTGTGCTTTAAAATCTGAAGACTACATGCGAGTTTCTACTTGTAAAAGCGGAAAAGACATATGGGATAGACTTTGTATTACTTATGAAGGGACAAATGAGGTTAAGCAATCAAGGCTAAATATCTTGTTACATGACTACGAACTATTTCGCATGAAACCTAATGAATCTATATCTGACATGTACACAAGATTCACTCAAATTGTCACCTCTTTGCATGCACTTGGTAGGGAATTAACTAATGCTGAAATGGTTAATAAGATTCTTCGTTGTTTACCTACTGCATACGATGCTAAAATTACTGCAATTACAGAGTCAAAAGATCTGAACATTTATTCTATTGACAATCTTCTTGGTTCACTCATTGCTTACGAGCAAGGAGTAAGTCAAAGAAAGATTGATGCAGGTGAACCAAGAAAGGACAAGAATATTGCACTAAATGTGGAAGAGTCAGAAAGTGAACACTCACAACCTGAGGATGAAGATGATATAGCACTGATGACTAGACAATTCAAAAGCTTTTTAAAGAGGAAGCAGAAGAGACGCCAGCAATGGAATAGAGGTAAGTATAATAGAAATGGCAAGGTTTCTAATGAAGTGATTTGTTATGAATGCAGGAAACCAGGTCATATAAAGACTGATTGTCCAAAACTCAAAGCTTCTCCTAGCAAGGAGAAGGTAGAGGAGAAACCAATGGTAAAGAAGGGCAAGAAGAAGTTTCAAAAGGCTTTTTGGGCGGACTCAGCTTCAGACTCATCTGAGACTGATAAAGAAGAAGAAGTCACCAACCTTTGCTTGATGGCAGATAAAGCTGAACAATCAGATCAAGAAGAGGTATGTGATTTAACTTATAATGAATTGTTTGAAGTTTCTGAACACATGCATGATGCATATAGGAAAACTAAAAAGATGCATGCTAGTTTAGTTTTAGAATTGGAAGAGCTTAATAAGGAACACGAAATCCTTAGGAAAGATCATGCTTTAATTGATAGCAACCACATGAAACTACTTGATGAATATGATGACTTGAATAAAAATTTTGAGAATTTAAAATCATCCTATGCTGAACTTGAAAAAGAATTTGAGAAATTTAAGGATGAATCTGAGCACAAGACATATAGAGTCAATTATACAAATCGAATCTTGGAAGAAATGAATTCATTTTATAAACTTACTATAAGTGCTCTCGAGGATAATAGGAACCCCCCTAAACATGAAGATTTTACAAATCCTAAGTATTATCCTAAATTCATGAAATCCCTTAGAAGACAATCATATGAGAGAAAACATAGGAATATTTTTCCTAATGTTAAATGTAACAATTGTGGATTTTTAGGACATATATCTCACACCTGCACTTTAAAGATGAAACCTAATTTGGTGTGGAGAACTAAGATGCATAAATCTAGACATATCACACATGCATCTGATTATAAATTTCATAAAGGTGAACCCAAACTAGTTTGGGTTCCCAGGTCTAACATTTGAGAATTTTGCAGGTATACTCTCACACAAGACCTCGTGAGAGTATATGGTACCTGGACAGCGGATGTTCTAAGCACATGACTGGAGATACTGCTCAATTCATAACGCTGGAAGCCAGGAGTGGAGGCAAGGTTACACTTGGAGATAATACCACAAAGAAAGTGGTTGGATCAGGTATGATTGGAAACTTGAAAAACTTTTTCATAGATAATGTTTTATTAGTTGAAGGCTTGAAACATAATTTGCTTAGCATAAGTCAGCTATGTGATAAGGGCTATAATGTAAAATTTTTACCTACTAGCTGCATAATTAGCCTAAATGGAAAAATTGTTTTAAATGGAAAAAGGGTGAACAATGTTTACATGCTAGATTTAAATTGTATTCAATCTCCTACTGCTTTTTGTTTGAAAACTGTTTCTGATGAATCATGGCTTTGGCATAGGAGACTTTGTCATTCTAGTATGAAAAATCTTAGAAAAATTACCCAAAAGAATTTGGTGAGAGGAATACCTAAACTAGACTTTACTAAGGACCATCTGTGTGATGCATGTCAATTAGGAAAACAAGTAAGGTCCTCATTTAAGTCCATTAAAGATCTTAGGACAAGTAAACCTTTAGAAATTCTACACATGGATCTTTTTGGACCAGTAAGCACTGTTAGTCTAGGAGGAAAGGTATATGGATTTGTTATAGTAGATGATTTTTCAAGATTCACCTGGGTTAAATTTCTTTTTCATAAGAGTGAATCATTTGAGGAATTCAGAAATTTTTCAACTTGGATACAAAGAAAACTAGGATGTGAAATAATTTCTATACAAAGTGATCATGGAGGAGAATTTGAAAATGAAAGATTTGAAGATTTCTGTAAAGAAAAGGGGATTGATCACAATTTTTCTGCACCTAGAACTCCTCAACAAAATGGAGTAGTTGAAAGAAAGAACAGAACATTAATAGAAGCCGCCCGAGCAATGTTAGCAGAATACTCTCTTCCTAGGTATTTTTGGGCTGAGGCGGTTAGCACTGCATGCTATGTTCTGAATAGGGTGAATGTGAGATCTAATTTGAATAAAACACCCTATGAGTTGCTAAAAGGAAGAACACCAAATTTGTCTCATTTGCATGTATTTGGTTGCAAGGTGTTCATACATAATAATGGAAAATCTGCCTTAGGAAAATTTGATCCAAAATCAGATGAAGGAATTTTTGTTGGATATTCAAGTGTTGGAAAATCTTATAGAGTATTCAACAAAAGAACTTTAGTCATTGAAGAAACCACACATGTTGTTTTTGATGAAAATTGGAAACATGGAAGAGCCAAAAGTTGTTGAAGAAGAAATTGAAGAAAACTCCCAAAAGATAGATAGATTAAATTTGGAAGAAAATGTGGAAGAAAATTTAGAAAGAGAAGACCCTTTGCCTAGAGATTTGAGATTTTCTAAAAACCACCCAAAGGAATTAATCATAGGTGAACCAAGTGAGGGTGTTAGAACTAGGCGTGGATTAAACAAGGAAGTCAATCATTCAGCCTTTATTTCTAACTGTTGAACCCACTAACATTGATCAAGCACTTTCAGATGAATTTTGGATATTGGCCATGCAAGAAGAGTTGAATCAATTTGTAAGAAATAAAGTTTGGGAACTAACTACAAGGCCAAAAGATCAAAGTGTTGTTGGAACCAAGTGGGTGTTCAAGAATAAAATGAATGACTCAGGAGTAGTCATTAGAAATAAGGCTAGATTAGTAGCTAAGGGGTATAACCAAATTGAAGGAATTGATTTTGAGGAAACTTTTGCCCCTGTAGCTAGACTTGAAGCAATTAGGGTTTTACTAGCCTTTGCCTGTTTTAAAGGTTTTAAATTGTTTCAAATGGATGTCAAAAGTGCCTTTTTAAATGGAGTAATTGAAGAAGATGTTTTTGTAGAACAACCTCCAGGTTTTGAAAACTCTAAATTTCCAAATCATGTTTTCAAATTAAAAAAGGCATTATATGGATTGAAACAGGCACCTAGGGCTTGGTATGAGAGGTTAAGCACCTTCCTACTTGAAAGATCTTTTGAAAAAGGAAGTGTGGATACAACTCTTTTTTTAAGGAAAATTGGAAAGGATATACTTATTGTTCAAATTTATGTGGATGACATCATCTTTGGATCTTCAAATAAACATCTTTGTGATGATTTTTCTAAAACAATGAGTAGTGAATTTGAAATGAGTCTAATGGGAGATTTAAATTACTTTCTAGGTTTTAGCATTAAGCAACTTGAGGAAGGTACTTTTCTTAGTCAAACCAAATATATTAAGGACATCCTCAAAAAATATGAAATGGACAATGCTAAACCTGTTAGTACACCAATGAGTTCTTCAGTTCAGTTAGATAAAGACCTTAAGGGAAAATCTGTTGATCAAAAGAAATTTAGAGGGATAATTGGATCTTTACTTTACTTGACTGCTAGCCGACCAGATATTATGTTTAGTGTTTGCTTATGTGCTAGATTTCAATCAGATCCAAAAGAATCACATTTGACAGCAGTGAAAAGGATTTTAAGATATCTACTAGGAACTCAAAACTTAGGAATTTGGTATCCTAAGTTTAGCTCTTCATTTGAAATTATTGGTTACTCAGATTCTGACTTTGCAGGCTGTAGAGTGGATAGGAAAAGCACTTCTGGAACATGTCAATTCATTGGAAATTCATTAGTTTCATGGTCTAGTAGAAAACAAAATTCAGTGGCACTATCTACTGCAGAAGCAGAATACATTGCATTAGGAAGTTGTGTGGCACAAGTACTTTGGTTAAAACAACAGTTGATTGACTTAGGATTAACTATAGGCACTATTCCAATTTATTGTGACAATACTAGTGCTATTTGCATTTCCAAAAATCCTATTCAACATTCTAGAACCAAACACATTGATATAAGGCATCATTTCATAAGGGATCATGTATCCAAAGGAGAAATTGAACTCATACATGTTTCAACTGAAAATCAACTTGCAGACATTTTTACAAAACCTTTAGCCTTTGATACCTTCAGTACTTTAAGAACAAGGCTTGGTGTTATTGATTTGAATGCTTAACCAAAATGTCTTTGCAACATTGATACTTGTTGTATTTTGTTTTTGTGATTTTGTGAATTTTGTGTTTTTGTATGAATTGTTTTTGAATTTATGTTTTTGTCTTATGTTTTCTGTGTTGTTGATTATTTTTGTTGTTTTTGTTAAATTAAAAATTTAAAAATCAAAATTTTTTTTTAGGAAATCGTCCAGGACGAAATTTTTCGTACGGACGATGTGTTAAGAAACAGTTTGCGCGAATTTAAACCGTTTTGAGAGCAGTTTTTTATTGGATCGTCTGTACGATCTG
The DNA here is from genome assembly GCA_016618105.1 of Dendrobium huoshanense. NCBI lineage: Eukaryota > Viridiplantae > Streptophyta > Magnoliopsida > Asparagales > Orchidaceae > Dendrobium > Dendrobium huoshanense. The sequence goes on from CM028345.1 coordinate 29,171,086, forward strand.
TGATCGTCCAGTACGATTTTTTCTTTTTCTCAAACGTCGGGACGATTGAATGCAGCGGTTGAGTGGATAAGACAGTTTTTAATACGAATTTCGTCTGTACGAAATTTTTTTCGTATGTACGAACATGTGTCGATTCATTGTAGGGGACGGTTTTCAAGAGTCATTAAAACGAAACGCTTTTTGATCGTCTGTACGAAATATTTTCGTATGTACGATCGGTCAAGTCAAAAAGCCTGTACGAAGGGACGCATCGTAAGTTGTGTTGAATACGAAAAGCCGTTACATTTTGGACGAATTGGATCGTCTGTACGAAATTACTTCGTCCAGACGAACGATAATTTTTCGTCCAGGACGAATATTTTCGTCCAGGACGAACATATCGTTTTTCTTTAAATATGAGGGCTTTCAAACTTAAAAATCACACTTTCAAACATCTTTTTCAATCCCTTTCTACATCAAATCAACTATGGCCTCCTCTAGCAAGAGACAAAAAGTTTTGGTGAAGAAACCCAACAGGAATGCTCCAGACAACTTCCTTTCCAAAGCAAATGAGGAATCTTTTCCTCGTTTTGCTTCTGCGAAAATCACTCCGTCTCGCATTCTTATCCAAACGGAGTTGAAATTTAGGGTATTACACCTCTTTGCCTCAACCCAATTTCATTTCATTCTCTCTCTTGTCCACCTCTACAATAAGCAAACCTACCATTACTTCCTAGCCAACATGAGTTTCAATCCTGACCACTCTATCATTAGTTCTTTTGTTTTTAAGAAAAAAGTTGAGATCACCAAGCACGACCTTGGTGCATTTTTAAACTTAAGGACTGAAGGATATAGAGCTCACACCCTAATGTCAGAAAACGTCTTCCATTGGTATGAAATCAATAGGGTAATTAGAGAAAATGGAATTGACAATCATGTTGCTAGAGTGGCCGGTATGACCCAAGATGCCCGAATCATCCAGCATATCCTTAGATCCTCAATTATTCCTAAAGCTGGTGATAGGATTAACATTACTCCTCTTCTTTCTTGTCTAACTTTTTTAATCATGAAAAGACATCCTATTGATGAAGCCCAACTCATCCTAGATCATATCTATGGGCTTTCAGAAATAGGACATCCTAATCAGAAGAGGAAGAAGAATATTTCTTTAGGGCACTTGATTACTTATATTTTGGAGAAGAAGTACAATATAGTCCATCCTGATGAGGAATATGAAGAGCCAGTTTATTACAACGATGCATCTTTCAGACTGCTCTTCAGGGAGGAAAAAGAAAAAGAAAAAGCACATGATAGTGCTTCAGAAGAAGAAGAAGAAGGAGTGCAAGCTTCTGCTTCTCAATCAGATTACCAGAATCTGATTGAGAGATTTGATAGACTAGAGACTCACATTGATCAAAGATTTGATCAATTTGATGCTCATCTTACGCAGCAGCAACATGACATTGGTAATATTAGAGATGAAGTTCATGAAATAAATACCAATGTAATGTTAATGGCCTCCTACTTCAATCTCTTTGGCGGCATTCCTCCTCCTCCTCCTCCAGAACAGTAGAAGTTTTTTTTTATGTGTGTCTGTTGTATTTTTTGTTTTGTTGTTATGTTTTTTTGTTTAAGTTCAATGTTTTTATGTAATTTTCTTTTTAATCAATGAAAGTTTGTTTGTCTTAGATTTGTTTTGAAATGTGGCTAATCTTTATGAATTTCATTAATATTATTTTTAATCTACATTGTGCTCAAATTCGATTGTAATATGAGATTATCTATATTAGAAAATCTAGACTTTCTAAATTTATAATTTGTTTATAACTTGTTGTAGTTAGAATTTTTAAGTTCATGTCTATTCATTTAGACTACATAAAATTTAATATTGTTATTGCAATTTTGATGTTATCTTATTTTGTATTTCTATGCTCAAATGATATTTATGCACCTAGAAATATTTGAAATGTTAGATTATAGATTTTGGAAAGAATTGGTCAAATTACTCTTGAAAATTGTACAAATGTACAAAAATCAAAAGGGATTCGCAAAAATTGTGCAAAGTGAAAAAGAGGCACAAAATAAGCCCAACCAAAGACAAATGCACAAAAATGTGCCCCAAAACTTTGAAAAGATGTGCAAAGCACCACATGAGGTAATTCTCTTCTTTCCAAATTCGTTTAATCTCTTAATTCAAGTTGATCTAATGTTCATTTATATTCTATTGAACTTTGAAATATAGAATTTTTTTTTACATCTCACTTGTAATGATTTTCAATAATCAAAATGTCTAAATTGAATCATGTCTTTGATAAATTCTTCTTACTTACAATGTTATATCATTTCATAAATTTTATGAATTTCTATGATTGACCTAATATCTTTAGTTTAAAATTGCATACTCTATGTCAAATCACAATTTAGATTAAATTTTAACAATGAATTTCATATTATTATTTACATTTCTTGTCTTTTTCTTCTTCACTTTTTGTTGCTGTCAAAAAGGGGGAGAAATTATTATGTTTGTGTTTGTGTTTTTGTTTTGTTTGTGATTTGTGTTTTCTGTTAAAATTTTTGAAAAACAAAAATTTTGTTCTTTAATGCCTCCTTATTTTAATGTACTCATAAATTCAGGGGGAGTTTAGGAGATAAGAGATTTTGTCTTAACTTGAAACCATACTAATAATAATTGTTTTGCCATCATCAAAAAGGGGGAGATTGTTTGAATAGTTGCTATTTGAATGATTTATATTTGTGCAACTTATGTAGTTTTGATGATTCCAAACATTATTGTTCAAATGAATAGTTATCTCCTAACAATTTCAGAAGATTTGCACTTGCTCTTGTGTGTACTAACATTTCAGGAAAATCAGACTCCAGACTACGAAAACTTCAAATCAAATTCAACATGAGAAATTTTGTTTATTTGAAGTGTCTTTTCTTTGAATTAATTTTGAAAGGGAGTGATTGTAATTGAGTGAATAAAATCTCACACACACAAACTAAGGAGATCTTGAAATTTTATACTGATCGTACAGGACGATATATATCGTACTGGACGATCTGTCAGTTATCTCCTATAGAGCAGTTGGAACGAATAGGAACTTGCTTCGAAAAATTTTTCTAAGTCCTATTCGTCCAGGACGAATTTTTATATCGTCCCCGGCGATGGGCGCTCTGGAAAATTTTCGTCCAGACGAAAATAAATATCGTACCGGACGAACAGCTCTCTGGAAAATTTTCGTCCAGACGAAACCAAATTATCGTCCCCGGCGATGGGCGCTCTGGAAAATTTTCGTCCAGACGAAAATAAATATCGTACCGGACGAACAGCTCTCTGGAAAATTTTCGTCCAGACGAAACCAAATTATCGTCCCCGGCGATGGGCGCTCTGGAAAATTTTCGTCCAGACGAAATAAATTATCGTCCAGGACGATCGGCTCTCTGGAAAATTTTCGTCCAGACGAACATATTTTCGTCCAAACGATAAACCGACTTAGGACAGTTTTCAGCAGTTTCTAGAACCGACCTTGTAATAACAGTTCGTACTGGACGAACCTAGTTCGTACAGGACGATCAGCTGTACGAAGTCATTTCGTACACATATACAAATTGGGTCGTTTCAGATCGTTTAAGTAAAATCGTCCAGGACGATCCAGGATCGTACGGGACGATCCACTGCGTACAGAATTGAAAACTTGCAGTTTTTGGGCGGTTTTTCTTGTCTTTTGTATATATACTTCAAATTAGACTGCCACCCAATCTTTTTGTCATTTGATCTTCGTGCCTATTGAGAGAATAGTCAAGGGGAGAGTGGAAGAGAGCATTCAAAGGAGGATTCCTACCATTGGAGCAAGAAGGCTTCACTTGGATTGCTAAGGTAAGAATCTCTACTTGTGAAATTGGATTTCTTCACTCTTTTCTTTCTTCCTTTTAGGTTCTTGTGAGAAGATCATTCAAGAAGGTCCGGTTCTCTGCCGACACTTGGAGAGTGTGAACAGACGTGGGTTCTCTGCCTACACTAGGAGAGTGTAAAAGGAAGAAGGTTCTCTGCCTACACTTGGAGAGTGTGAACAGCCGTAGGGTTCTCTGCCCACACTAGGAGAGTGTAAAAGGACGACGGTTCTCTGCCCACACTAGGAGAGTGTGAAAGGACGACGGTTCTCTGCCAGCACTGTGGATTGTGTAAAAGGACGACGGTTCTCTGCCGCACCGGGGAGTGGTGAAAAGAGGGTTTTGTACAGGCTTCTCCGCCTTGCTGTGGGTGCTAAAGGAGAGTCACTTTGTGGTATTAGTGCAATACTCAGAGGGTGCCTCTGAGGAGTGGATGTAGGTCTGGTTATAGACCGAACCACTATAAATCTGGTGTCATTTACTTTATTGCTTTTACGTTTCCGCATTTTAAATTTCTGTTTTAACAACTCTGTGGTTGAAAAACATTTTTCTACAAACTTTAAAAGAAAATTTCATTTCGGTTCAACTTTATTTTTAAGAGGGTTTAAAATTTTTTTTAAAACTACCAATTCACCCCCCTCTTGGTAGCCTTGGGACATTTACTTAGGCTTAACAACCTAATTACTAGACTCAACATCTATGTTATCAAATAAAATTTAATTTAAATTTTAAGTAGAAAAATTTTATACTTTCCCTCACGAGCCTCTCATCGAGTCCTAGCTAAAACAAAACTTGAAATGCAATCACCAAAAAATTAGGAAAAGTAGGAAACCTTATATGCAATTGTATTACAACAAACACATCAATAAATTAAATCAATTAAATAAATGTCCATCGGTAAACTGCCTATTTATTACAATCCCAAAATTATAGAAATTAAAAGTGGTCGGGCACCATTAATCACAAACCTAGATTCTAATCCTAGGACAAATGCAAGTGACTTTGAGTGGGATACTCTCTTTCTTTAACTCTTTGTCATTCTCGTCTTCGAGCTTCTTGGATTCGTCGTATCTAGATACCCAAATAAAAAAGAAAACCATTCCCATGAAGGGGAGGTCATTCTTTTCACTTTGGGTATTAAAATCATCCAAAATTGGGCTTCTAAATGAAAAAAGAATGTCCCCCTAAGGGGTATCCTTTTCTCTTTGGAATCCAATTTTGAATATGTATCAACTCAATGTCACTTTCACAACCCGATACTTAATCAAATTACATCAACATAAAAGCAAAAATTTAGTCTCTCCTATAAGTTTACCCTAAGTAACTAAAAATAAAACACATCCCCAACACTTTATATATGTGCAGCAAAGTAAATCACACTTGGCTACACTATTTATATGGGGGCTAAGCAGTTGAAGTGCCTATAATAATTATATTAATTATTAATTTAGCCCCCTTTTATTGCCCCACACAAGCGTGGTCACCTACATAAAACTCAGTGAGCAATCAGATCATTCTAACCAAAGCATAAACTATCATCCATTATATCAATTCATATAGTGCAATAAAAGTAATTAAACATTCACATCAATCAATTTTAATCACAGTATGTAATGAAAACTCAAAAAACTCAACACATAGCAGTAAAAATTAAATATAATGCCTAGTCTTGAATAGATTCAATTGTCCTATCAAAACATTTGATGTATGTGCTAAAGGCCGTGTGGCTGGGGTATATCATAAGCTGGTTAGTCTACTGAAGTCATCTAGTTTTAGGGATTATTGAAGGACGATGGAGAAACTTTGATTATAGTTTAAATATTAATATATTAAGGCTTAATTGAATAATATTTTAATTGTTAAGTTATTACTACCATTGTTGCTCAACAATATCATGAAGTTTATTTTACATTCCTTGGTGCTAATTTAATAGCCTCATAGGCTTGGGTTACCTAGTAGTAATCAGAGTTAATTAAGTTAGTTTGATTGGTTAGAAATTAAAGGTTAACAAATTTTAATTAAGTGTGTTTATTGCTGGTTTGAATGATTAAATTAGACTTTTCCAGGATTTTGAGTTATGTATTAGATTTTGGAAATTTTGGAACTATTTAGGTTATCTTAATATGTTAACTAAGATATCAAAAGCTGACTTTTATAATCAAGAATGGTTTTGGGGTTTTGACATTTTTCTTTAATATTAGGTCTTAAAATGAGTAATTAAACTTTGAGTTTACTCAATTGGAAATTTTCTACATTCAGTTATGATTTTCAAAGTTTTGGATCAATTTTGAACTATGGTTGACTGGGGAGTTGACTTTTTTGACTTTGATTGAATTTTGGATGTTTAATATTTTTGAAAAATATTAGATTTTAATGGCTTTTAGTTTGATTGAATTGAATTTTTCTGTAATTAATGATGATTTTTCAAATTTTAGTATTTTTGGAATTTTCTAAAATTGTCTAATTAAGGAGATTTTAGATTTTGATTCAAATCAATCTCAAACTAAATAGAATCATCCCCAAAGGTCAGGAATAACTTAAGGGGATGTTTCCAAGCATTTATGAATTTTCATAATTTTTAAATATTTTAAATTAAATAAATGAATTAATTGTTAATTTCTCTCAAAAATTATATTAAAGTTAAATTAGGGATCTTCTAATGAGATTTTCATGTTTCATGGATTAAGAGTTAAATTATGGTTAATTATCACCCTTATATTATTTATTTTTAATTTAATATGAATTTTTAGTTAATTAATTAAGGTGTTAGGCTAAATCTAGGAAAATATTTTGGGGTTCCTAGTTGATGAACCAAATGGGCACCAAATCCAATGAAATTTGTACCATGAAATCACCTAATCTAAAGGTCCAGTACCACTAAATTTTGTCACAAATGGAGCTCTCTAAACCACCTAAAGTAACCTCTAGGTTACCTTCAAAAATTCCTAAATCACTACCCTTGACTTAGATGGGGATGTAGTTAGTGGCTCTAAAATCCTTAAACTAAGCACAATTAACTCACCAAAAATCAAATCCTAAATCTATTTGGATAGATCATAAAATCACTTTGAACTTAGGGAGAAAACCATAACCCCCTAAGCCTAAATTGGCATGGACATGCCCTTAAATACCTCAAACAAAGGAGAAAAAAAAATTAGACATGTCTAGTCATTCTCCCAAAGTCCCAAGTCATGGGGATACCCATTAAGCACACAAATGCAATATTAACATAAACATTCAAATGAAAATTGCCACTAACACAAAATTAAATAGGGCTTGAGACCATAAAGCTTTTAAAGATCTCCCTGAGAACTTTCCAATAATCCTAAGAACAACTAAATCGGCCAAGTGGATTGGGAGATATGAATTTTTAAAGTTACATGTAATTTCTAGAATTTTTAATCTTGAAATTATATAGTTAGTAGTGTGCTTCACACGCGGTGCAATTCAATTAGACAACCAATCATTAGCACTAACTACATATCAATAGGATTAACCATAGCCGTCCAATGTAGGATCAAATGGTTAGGATTAAATGGACTCCAAAACCATGGGATTTAATCCAAACCATTGATTGAGATCAACATATCAGATTTTGTCTTCAACCTCTGGCGGGCGTCCTTAATCGTAAACCTTCTCCGATGTGATCCAGGCAATCCTGCCAGCAAACTTCCACAAAATTTCATGGAGATGATCATGACGGTGAAAGCTTTCAATTCAATGATGGAAATCTATTGGAGTGAAAGTTTTCTTCACACTTGATCGGACTACCTATCTAGGGAGCTTGAGAATATATTCTCACCTTGGAGAAGGCCCCAACTGATGGGTTTTATTGTAGGAATCTTAATTGGATGAAAGGGAATACATCTCCTTTAAATGGTGAGACCAGAGGATGGCTAGAGGTGCAACTTTGAGCTGTGGGCGTACAAATTTCATCGGAGCATGCTCGAATGGATGGCTGGGAGAGGCTACGTGGTTGGGGAATGTGAAGGGAATGCTCAGGGAGCTTTAGGGAGTATTTTTATGATGTTAGAATCACATGAAGTGCACTAGTTTAGGGACCCCTATTTGAATGGATCCCATGGCCATGTACGGCAGGGATAATGTAAGTGGACAGCCAGATGGATTCCAGGTGGCAGAGACACCTCCTTAGAGGTTTTTGAGCTTGAAACCAATGGATTGAGACACTTAGCAGCCTTAAATGAAGCTTGAGATAGACAGGACCACCAGAAGCTTCTCCCATTTGTTCCGACAGCTGCCAACCACTAGCTGGGTCAAACTGAGGTGGAAAGGTCACTAAAGGTTCGGCGAGCTCGAGGGTGAACTCAATTGAGCATGACAGTGCCCAATTGCATGAATGGGCTTGGGTTGAACAAAACCTGGATGGTTTGGGTTAGTTTTGGGCTCAACCTGAGTAAAACTAGGTGGTTGTATTGTTAGGGGAGATGCATTTGGTCAATAGGAACCCAATGCAAGTGTCAATTGGGCTTTGATTGCTCTGAGATGGGAAATGGCTAATTTCAAGGTGGTTCTGACCTTTTTGGGCTAGCCTAGTGGTGTACTCAAGTTAGCCCAAGGGCTAGGCTGAGTAGGGTAGGTGTGTTGGACCTAAGACTACCAGCCAACGGAGGTGTTGGTTGAGTTTAATTAGACTTGGGATAAGAAATGACTCAAACTAAGGTGGTTTTGACCACTTTGGGTTACCCTAATTCCTAACCCAAGTTGACCCAATGGTTGGGACAACTATGGAAGTTGTATTGGGTGATGTGGGACCCAATGCCATAATTGGTTTGATCCAATTAGGCTAGGGTTAGAATTTGGCTCAAGGCGAACCCCTCTTTGGACACTTGGGTTAAGCCAAATGGCTAATCCAAGTGGGCCCCGGGCTTGGGTCTTTAAGAGGGGTCTCTTGAGGACCCAAAGGGTCTCCCCATGAGTTTGAATGGGTTTGGAGAAGTCTTTATTAAGAGGTTTGAGAGGGTGGGGGTGTTTGGAAGGTTTGATCAAACTTGGTTTACTGTCAACCAAGTTGACCTGTGTTAAGGGGTGGGTTCATTGAGTTCAAATTGATCATATGAACTCAATGTAGGTGGTCCCAAGTCAAGGGAAGTTCAATTGGTTTGAAATGGGTGTTTAAACCATAGGGCCACTTTGGTTAACTGTGGTTGACTTGGTCAACCAGGTCAAACCCAAGTGTGAGTTTGGATCCAATGTTTTCCTAATTATATTTAGGATCTATTGGAATAGGTTTTGAAGATTGATATGAGAAGGCCATGGTGAATTTTTGAGAAAAGATCAAAAGTTCCTTTAAATGGCATTTTGATCATTTTGACTCCTGGTTTTTTTTTTTTTATCATTTTGACTCCTGGTTAACCCTAGGTTAAACTGGGTCTAGAAAAGTGTAGGTTGCTGACCCACAAGTCATGATAAAATTCATGGATGTGATTAGGAGGTTTGGAAAGAATTTCAAGGTCAAATTCCTTTGAATGACATGTTTAGTGAGGCTGTAAATATTTGAAAGTTTTATAGCTTGTGTAAGAAGATTCAATTTTTGGAGCCATGGACCTCATAATGGCTTCAAATTTGGTAAGTTGATCTTAGAGACATGCCTAAATAAGATGCAATTGATAGACCTTAAATCAAAGATTTTTTTTCTGAGTTTTCATGTCACAGAAAATTCACCCACAATGGCTTTCAGGACCAAGACCCTTAACCCTGGGATTGGAATGTTGTATTTGGATTGGATTTTGGTTGGTGGTATTAGTTTCTTTTTTTTGTATTCTGGTTTGGTTTGTTTTGTTGGTAGCTTTTTTGTTTTTCTTTAAGCTGTACTGAAAGGTGGTTTTTAATTAATCCCAATTTGGCTGGCTATTTTGCTGCTTAGTTTTTTTTTTTTTTTTTTTTTTTTTTTTTTTTTTTTTTTTTTTTTTTTTTTTTGTGAAGGTTGAAGATTTGCCTTATTTATTTGGCACTGGCAGTTCATGGTTGTTGAAGTCTAGGATGGGAGCTGAATTTGGACTGTTTCTTCAAGCTTATATAGAGATTGAAGATTGGAATTTTTCAAGGTTTAATGGTTCATTTTTGCTGTATTCTTATTTGTCTGGTTGGATGTTCAAATGTGGTTTTATTTTACCATATGGCTCCTTGTTTGAGGTCGTATTATCGGAAGACTTTTGTCTTTCTTGTCTTTTGCTTTGTGCTTGAAGCTTTTGCTTTCAAGCATGATAGATTATTTTTTTCTTTTATCTACAATTATAAGCTTTTCTCATTTTTCTTATATTTATTGTATTCTTGTATGTAATCATTTCATTATTTTAATAAAAATAAGGCACAATTATCCCTAATATTAAAAAAAAAAAACTTTTATTAATTTGTGCAACAGATCATCCAAACAAAATAAAGGACAACAAAAGTCAATCGTGAAAATAGAAGAAATTATTATGTGCGGTACTGAACGGTTCCGAGGCCAATCACAATGTTTCACATCATCCGGTACTAAAAAAATGACACTATACGTTTTAATTGACCTTTAAATAACGTTAATTTATCCCAAAGTAGGCCGAGGATCCTCATCTGCTGGCTAAGTAATGATTTCATTTGGCTGTGCAAAGGGCAATCTCTCCATTCTTGCGTGAGCATATGACGTTTGTCGTTCTATCAAAAGATTTTATTATTTACTTCTATTTACAGATAAGTCATTTTTCCCGTTTATTTAAGAGATGAGAGTTCAAATATTAAGGACTTCGAAGGGTAGCGACTGGAAAAGGTATAATTTGTGCTGGAGAACAAATAAGATTAATGATGTTTAAATTAGATGTTTCGTATTAAAGTTTTTTGTTCAAAAAATTTTGTATTAAAAATTTATTTTAGAAAATAGTTAGAAAGCATTTTTTAATGAAGCCTAACACTTTATTTAGGATGATTTGTTTAATATTTTTTAAAACAGCTCTAGAGAAAATAATTTTTTAAGCTGTGGTAGAAAACGGTTTCCTAGTACAATAATCACTAAAGAAAAGTTACGTATTTCCTACGGAAAATTCAAAAGTTTTCGGCAGATTTCGAAATTTTCTTGCGGATTTCTGACAAAAACGTCTTTGACGGTAAATCGAGCGTTGGAAAACTTTTCCTTAAAAAAATCCTTCAGAAAATTTTTTCCGGCAGAAAAATTCCACTGGAACTTTTTTTCCAGGCAGAAAAGAACAGTCGGAATAAATAAAATGGTTTTCGAAAAATAATTCCCGTCCTAGGAGCCCAGGTGAGCCGCTCCTGATCTGCAACCTACGCCCAGCGGGCGCCCAGGTCAGCCTACTCCCGCAGTCCAAGTCCGCAACCCGTGCCCAGCAAGATGCCCAGGTGAGCTTGCAACACTCGCCCAGCTGGCCACCCAGGTGAGCCCGCTCCCGCAACCGGCGCCTGGGAGCCTGTTACCCTGAGAATTGAACTGCAACCCCTCACCCGCGCGGGCACGTGTTAGTCCGACCAATGTACCAATCCTACAAAATTGTTTAAATGGATAAATTTTTTAATTTATATTAACATCGACATAATATTACAATTAAAGCTTATTTATTTAAGTTTATTATTTTAATCGATAATCAAAATAAATTAGTTAAGTAAAAAATAATTAAAATATGTTATTAAATTAATAATTAATTAATATATATTATAAATTAATAATTAATTAATATATATTATAAATTAATAATTAATTAAAATAAACTATAAAATTATTAATGAATTAAATTGCTAATGAATTATATTTTCAGAGATTTAAATAATCCGTCAGTAAATCCACCGGAAAAGCCCTAAATCATATCCGCCGTAAAAGCCGCTGGAGAATCTACTTGAAAATTTATCGGAAATCAGCCAAAAATCCACCAGAAATTTTGCTTGTACTGAGTGATTTTCCTATTAAAAATACAAAAAAAAAAGTTTAAATAAAATTTTTTGTTGCAATTAAAATAAAATAGTAAAAAATTATCACAAAGAAAACCTAAATTAACATATTTCAAAAATAGCTTTAAGCGTGACATTTTGTGTTTTTCCTAACTTAAAATACAAGATCTGGATTTAAATTACAATTAAATTCAAGATGATTAGAGAAACTGATAAAATTTGACTCTATATACTCCTTAATGTATGATTTTGGACTGATATTTTAATACTATTTTTATTTAAGGAAATATTATCCATGATATTTTTTGGGACCAAATGAATATTAAGCATTTATTTCACCCAAATCATATTTTGCTCCTTCTTCTTTCATCGCTAGGCTTCATACTATTAATTGCAAGGTAAGAAGACCACGATGATGGTTAGAAAATTTCGATGATTTTTTTTTTTTTTTTTGAGAAGATGCATATAGCATTAAAATGAAAAAAATATTACAAATTAGAATAGAAACTACGTACTAGGCATTCCTTTTAATACAAAGCAAAAGGAAGTCTTATTAAAAAGCAATTTAAGTATAATGATAATATTAGATAAAACAGGAAATGTTATAATGAAAATAAGACTCTCTACTTATCATTTTAAACCAATTGGACTGAAAGGGATATCAAAGATTAAACAATCAAAATGGTTGATTAGTATCTCAGAATTTCTAATTAAATAAAAAATAAGAGATAGAATGACACTTAAATATTCCTATTATTCTAGTTATTTTTTTCAAATACCAACCTATGCTTAAAAAAATCTAAAAAAATAAGACTGATAAACAAAGAAAAAGAAATGTAATCGAAGCAAGAGTAATTCGTCAAAACATAAACTTGGATCTTGACAGTTCCACAAGTTCTTCCCTTCTCAAACTTCATTCACTTCACCTTGAACTCCAACTTCAACTTTGACTTCACCCATTATAAAAATGTCATGAAATAAATAATGAAGTGGCTCCAACACTTCCACCAAGAATACACAATTTTCTTTTTCTAAGGCTCCCTTTAATAGGACCCCTTTAATAAGAACCAAACAAATTAAGCTTTAGGCTTTGTCTTTATTAGTGTTTTTTAAAGCTATTTAAAAAAAATTCAGAAAGTTTTTGTACTAAAACATACTTCGAAAAGTAGTAAGAAAGCTGTTCCAAATGAAGCTTTAATATGTGGGTAAGTTTACCTATCTTTATATCGCGGTAACTTTCACCGATGATTTTTTAGTATGCATTGTTCTAGTCATTAACAGATGAGTAAAATTATTGGTACTTTATTGGGTATTACAAATTGTGCGGTGTTTTGGCTATTTCGACAAATTTTTATTACTTGATAAAAATTTACGTAAAGCAACGAGAACACTATTATAGAGTTGTATTTTAGTCATATTTTATATTTTATGCATAAGTTATTGAAGATTATGTATAAATATTTATTGGGAAATAGAATGACCTATATAAATGAATTGAGCTATGCAGAGGAGTCATAAGGGCTTTTTTTTTTTAGTCATAAGGGCTTCAATGATGGGTTGAATGGGAATTTAGGCATAAGGAGGTATAAGAGCATGATAATGTACATATGAAGCCCTTAGGATGTATAAGGATCTGATGATGAATAGGTGAAATATTTAAGAGATATAAGGGCATAAGAGGAAATTAATTTGATGAGTTTTATTCAAATTATTTTTATATTAAAATCTAACACATGTCTTTATACTAAATTTTTATGACATTGGACTTCTTATAGTAAAATAGTTGATATGTTTATATACGTTGTGAGAGATGGTTATGACATGCTTTACTATTTTTGAAATAACGTGTTATAACATATTTATTATCTTTTTATATTTTAAATTAGGTAGGCCTCATAATTTATTGAGCATTTTGAGCTTAGTTGGATAAGAAAAGAAAAAAGAATTAATTGACACTTAGTTGAAGATTAATTACACTGCCAGGCGTCCTTTCGGGGGTGGCAACGAGTGGATATCCCGTTCGTATTTGTAGGTATGTCTTTTATTAGTTTGTTATTTCTTACATCTTGGTGATATAATATGATGATAGATAGAGATAAATGTATGATGATTGTGGTAAATAAATATTTTTTGTTATATAGCATTGTGATATAAACTAAGAGATGTTGATGATTTTATTTATTATACTATATATAAAAAAAAAAATCATTCCAAACAAATTTTGAGTATTATTCGTTGCGCATCCAGCATAATGACCCATTTGATATAAGGTTAATTGTCTAATTTTGAGTCTATGACACTTGACATTCTAGAATGCTTAAAAGTTGAAAATCTCAAAGCTTCACCTGAACATCATTACCATCGGACACCTACTCGATTGCTATCATCAATCCATCAGTAGATCGCTACTGCCAAAACTTCACCTCTTGACTATCATCTTCTAACCACCATCTATCCCCCATCATCGGATTATCACTCAATTGCCGATATCAAACTTCCATTGCATGAGTAGTGATGCCAGACTACTGCAATGCAAGTCTAACAACTAACATTGTCAGACCACCAATATCTAACCAAAATTGTCCAACTGCTATTGTCAAATTATCGCCACTGAAACACCATCGTCAAATTATAGCCACCTTACTGTACTTGTCAAAGTATTGCCATCGTCATACCACCAACATCAAATCGTTGCCTCCCATCCATCATTATTGGACCATTGTCACTAACTTCCATAATCAGACCGCCACTATTTAACAATTGCCATCAAATCACTTTCATCCAACCAATATTGTTTGATCGTTGTCAGTTGGCCGTGAATCATCTCAATGTCATTCATCACAGACGGAATTTGCGATATTTTCAAACATTGATTAGGTGAGCCAAGCTTACGTTAGACCTTCCTTGTGCTTGGCTCCTATACACACCCCTACTACGACCTCCGTTGACTAGTTTCCAAAAATTTATAGCTTCGCTTACTCGAATCTAATCCTTCCTTCTACATCAGTGTCCGTACGCCTGCGTCCCAACAGCCTCCGGTTCGCGCACCTTCCCCTGCACACCGATCATGACAGCCAATCGCCGCGTCGCCGTCATCGGCGCAGGCGCTTCCGGGCTCTCCGCCGCGCGCTCGCTCCGGCAAGAAGGCCACTCCGTCGCCGTTTTTGAACGCTCCGCCGGCATCGGAGGCACCTGGATCTACTCCACGGCCGTCGAATCAGACCACCTCAGTGCCGACCCTAACCGCAAAATCGTCCACTCCAGCCTCTACGACTCTCTCCGCACCAATCTTCCCCGAGAATCAATGGGATTCTTTGATTACCCCTTCGTCGCCGTTCCCGGAGAACAAGATTGCCGGCGATTTCCCGGTCATCGGGAGGTGCTCCGGTATCTGAAGGATTTTGCTAGAAAATCGGGGTTGTACGGGCTTATAAGGTTTGGGGTTGAAGTGGTACGCGTGGAGATGGAAGGTGAGGGGCGGTGGGCGGTGGTGTCGAGGAGTGTTGTTGGCGGCGGCGGCGGCGGTGGTGTTGATGATAGCGAGGTGTTTGATGGAGTTGTCGTATGCGTCGGTCACTACACTGAGCCTCGAGTAGCTGAGATTCCCGGTATATTCCTCTTCTCTAATAGTGCATGCTGGTACAAAAAATAATGCTATACCTCCCCCAACAACTCCGCATATTTGATAACCGGCAACAAGAGTATAATTTTGACGCACACGTAGGTCTTGCATTAAAAGTTGATTCCTTTAGTCACTCTCCTTATAAAAAGAAATCATATATAACGAGCATTCTATATCAATGTTAGGCATTGTTAGATAAGATAAGAGCTTCATTTAGTGAATAATGGTTAAAGATTCATAGGTTTCATTTGGGATAATTTTTTAATTATTTTTCAACCCACTTTTTAATACATAAATTTTTAATTTTAAAACTTTTTTTACTAAATAATTGGTTTAAGAAACAGTCAGAAAGCCATCACAAACAAGATTGGGACAATCTTATTAATGTTTTTTGAAACAGCTTTTTAGTTTAAAATTTTTTTGGAGTAGAAATTTTAATAAAATTTTTGTGCTAAAAAGCTATTTTAGGAGCAATTAAAAAGCTGCCCAAACAATGCCTTTTTTAGTTCTCCTAATTCATATTGGAAAATAATGAGGAGAATAAAAGAGTAAATATAGATTTTATCGATGATTATTTGTTCATTAGGTAGAATTATCCTAAAATATTACTTATTTTTATCAATGATGGATGCACCAAATTATGTTGTCAATTGATCTGAAGTGATTGGATGATTCCGACAGTAGGTTAACCCATTCAACCTATCTAAATCATAGTTTTGGTGGATAGTGTGCCAACACATTGACAATGGCTATTTAGTAGTGGTGATGAATAATATAATCAACAAGCATAAGGTGCCTTTGTGTAGTTCTAAAGTTATAAGTATAATAGAATCAACATATTAAATCTTAAATAATCGATTTGTCTAGAATAAAACTTGACTGTAGATTATATTTAACCATTGGTTCTGTTGAATTTTAGGCGGATGCTTGGTTTGAAATTTTAGTGATATTAAACCCATGGTATGACATTTTTTCAATCAAATATGCACATGCTAGTTATAAAAATTTTTGTAATGTATTTGCATGAAATTTAGGGCTAACAAAAAATGATATTAGAACTTTATCATCATTGTCACAAAATATTTCTCTTCACAAGTGGAATCTAGTGTCACATATGATTTATGGTTTAATCATATATTGATATTGCAATCATTTTAAAAAATTTGAGTCCTTAAAGTAGTCAGACAGTCAAACAGCTCATATAACAATTGTGTTGGGTGGTCATGGTCGGCCTGTTGTGCAATGATTACTAGCAGTGAGGAGTTTTTAGATCTACAAATAGAAGTCACTGTTATCAATAAAAAAAATGAAGATAAAATTGTCTATAACAAATCTAGGAAAGTTTAATGTATTTTATTAATGCAATTAGCAATGATTAGGCACAACATAGTTTGCATTTGTTTATCTTGAGAAACAAAATCACTGGCAATTAAAGTCCTTTAATTTAACACGTCTGAGATAATATAACGATGAAATTTAGGGATGATAAATAATGATAAAGAAAGTCTACCTTTATTTTCATAAATTGTTTCTTTCTCGAGAGTAGTTTATCATAGTAGAAATCTAGTGATTTGATTACATATAAAAGTTACGGTGATTTTGAGAAATTTTAATCTTCATTTTTTCCCAATGAATTTCACACACAACTAGAGCAATTTTTTGTGACGTAAGGACATATCTAAATTCCTCCTTAGAATTTGAAGGCTCCCCCGTCTATTAATCATGAGAGCATGAAAAGAAAGAGGTCATATATATATATATATATATATATATATATAATATATATATATTATATATATATATAACAATAACAAGTCTTTATCTATTATGTGGGGTCAGGCTACATGAATTCTTTTTTTCTATTGTCCTATTAAAAGTCAAATTCTGGTTTAAATCTAATAGAGAAAGATCATTTCTAATATTTTCTAACCAAATCTTTTTAAATATAAATATAAATATAAATATATATGTATGTATATATATTCTTATAATCTAAAATTTGAGCTTGCATAAATATTTGGTGGGTGAATTAAATTTTTTCTGTCATTAACAAGGCTTCATTTGGAGAAATTATTCTGTGCGGTAATCGGACAGCGTTCAGAGACGAATTTGGAAGCGCCACGTCATTTTTTGTTGTGTATCAGTGCTATGTACCGCTGTGTACCGGATGATGTGGCAGATTCTGATTCGTTTCTGGACCATCTGATATTCTCATAATATAATTTCTTCTTCATCTGAGGCGATTTTTTTACTATTTTTTAAAGAAACTTTCAATAATCTTTGTACTAAAAATGCTGCTTTAAGAAGCAGTAAGAAAGCCGTCCCAAGCGAAGCCTAAGATATCATTTTGAACAGCTTTTGACTATTATTTTTTTATTATTTTAAAAGATTTTATATTAAAAATTTGCTTTAAATAATAATAGAAAAACTATTCCAAATAAAAAGTAAATATCATTCGGTGCCCTTTGGGTGGTCAGGACATTGTTATTTTCTACATTAGAGGTTAATATTACACTTTTTTTTTTGTTTTATATTTATATTTAAATAGATCAATATAATTTGAACAATGAAAAAAAGTCCTTAACACGCTCAATTAGTCTTAGAAAAAACCACCAACTGAATAGTTGAGCACTTAATTGAAGGCCCACCATCAAGACCGTTATGTTAAGGTTGTCTGCCATTGTACAGTCACTGTTAATACAAAATGTAAATAAATTAAAATTCAAAGTTTTTAATATAAAATTATATAAAATATTTGAAAATTATATCTCAAAAAAAAAAAAAAAAAATATATATATATATATATATATATATATTTATATGAGAATTTAAATAAAATTATATTTTTTCTTTGGTCATTATCGAATTGATTTATGAGAAGATTTGAACTCCATTAATTATTCAAATTCAATCTCAAATTAAAATTTGAGATGGAAAAATTAAAGGCTTTTTTGTTTTTTATTTTATTTATATTTTAACATGAAATAAAATATACTTGATATTTAAAAAAAAAATCTTTTATTTTTTTAAAATTTCAAATATGTTGATTTGTGCGGTTATGATGATGGGCATTGGTGGGATACTAGCGATGTCTGTCAAGAAATGATAGTGCTGGCGGCGGAGGTGTTGGTAGCTGATTATATAGCATTTGAAAATCATCTATATTGTTTAAAAAAAAAATTAAATAATTTAATTTATATTTTACAACATTAAAAGGTTAAAAACCCAAGAATAAAAAAATGGCTAAAATCATATTTTAAGATAAAATATATAAATCCCAAGAAAAAAAAAAAAAACCAATAAGAAACCCTAAATCAATAAACATTGACACTTTTTTTAATTTACCTCATATTAATGTAAATCATTTCCCTAATGTTTGCCATCATCAGGCATTGATTCATGGCCTGGGAAGCAGATGCATAGCCACAACTACAGAGTTCCTGAGCCATTTCTGGGTCAGGTATGACCTTTTATTACAATTTATTTTTCTTCCCTTCTTTCTTCTCCATTGCACTTCATAATATCTTGATTTGGATCATAAAAAAGAGAAAAAAAATAATTAACAATAGGCTCATTTGGGATTGCTTTTTTATAGCTTTCTAATGTAAATTTTTAGTACATAAATTTTTTTGTGCTAAAAAGCTGCTTTAGAAAGTAGTAAGAAAGCTGTCCCAAACAAAAGTTAAAATTAATTTAAGCATGCTTGTTAATCTGTTTTCATTTATGCAAGGTGGACAGGTGGTTGTAATAATTGGAAGTGCAGCTAGTGCCACTGATATCTCAAAAGACATTGCTGGTTTGGCCAAAGAAGTTCATATTGCAAGCAGATCAGCACCTGAAGGAACACCCATGAAAGATCCTGCTCATGAAAATATCTTTATTCACTCCATGGTAAAGCTTTCATCTCTGAGATCCTGGCATTACATATTATTTATATCTGCTACAAAATCATTTCTTTTTGGCTTGAATATAATTGAACTCAAGACGAAATCAATTCAAAGAAATTCTTAATCTTTCGATATCATGCAGATCGTAAAAGCCTTTGCTGATGGAACCGTGCTGTTCCAAGATGGAAGTTCTGCCTTTGTTGACGTTATCATGCACTGTACTGGGTATGACCGCACTGTAAAAGTAAATTGTTTGGGACGACTTTCTTACTGTTTTTCAAAAGGTGTTTTTTAAAACAAATTAATTTTTTGCACTAAAAAGCTGCTTTAAGAAGCAATAAAGAACTATTCAAATGAAGCCTAAATTATACAAACGTTAAAACTGTAGGCAAGTATTTTGTTTACTGAATTTTCTCTCATCTTCATTCTCCAAGGTACCTTTGTGTTGTCCTTGAATAGCTTACGTTGCCAATTTTTTATTTTACAACCTATTTAAAAGAAGATGCTGTGAACAAAATAGTAAGAAAAATCACGCAAAAGGCACATTGATTTTACTAAATAGCTTACAGTAAGATTATAAGAGAAACATTGTTATACCATTTTTCACTAAAAATAAGAGAAACTTGAAAGCTTTTAATCCGAAGTTTGCTCCAGGTACAAGTATCACTTTCCTTTCCTGAAAACCAACGGCATTGTGAATGTTGATGACAACCGGGTAGGACCTCTATATAAACATGTCTTTCCACCATTGCTGGCTCCATATCTTTCCTTTCATTGGATTAACCACAAAGGTCTCATATTCTTTTCAGTTTCATAAACAAAACTGTGGATTTTTCAGGACTCATTTTTGTCACATGAAACTAACTGTTCATATTTATAGATTATTCCTTTTCCAATGTTTCAATTGCAAAGCAAGTGGATTGCTGGTGTTCTATCAGGAAGGATAATGCTACCACCGCAAGAAGAGATGATGGAAGATGTCAAGAATTTGTATTCAGAAATGCAATCTGCTGGAAGGCCCAAAAGATACACACACAATATTGAAAATTACCATGTATTTTATACAGGAAGTTTCTTTTCCTGATAAAGAGTTTGGTGCTTGTGAAGTATTTGGGGAATTTTATGAATTTCATCTGGTTTTTCTTTGTTTTGCAGTTTGAATACGCTAATTGGTTGGCAAGAGAATGTGGGCATCCTCAAGTAGAAGAGTGGAGGAAGCTCATGTATTATGCAAATAGGAAAAACAGGGCTGCAAAGCCAGATATGTACAGAGATGAGTGGGATGATGATGATTTGGTCAAAGAAGCTTATGAACATTTCAGGAACATTTTCAATTCAACTTAAGGATTGCAAATTAAATTTGGTGATCTTGTTGATGGTAAGATGAGTAACTTTTGAAAAATTTTTATGTTTTGGTATGAATTTTGATGTTTGTGTTGACATAATTTTACAATCATATTTGGGAAATTGAGAGATTTGATTCAAATTTATTGGATTTTCTTTTCATTTTAGCCTGAAATATAAAAAAAAAATTATTTACGAGGAATGTCGATCCATTAAAATAAACAAAGGGGTTTTTATGTCTTTTGGCGATATAAGTTAGTATAAGCCTTGAATATAGAACCTTTAACTTTATTTAGTTTCTTAATTTTCTTCTTAAGGGTTTTCATATGCATGGAATTGTAAAAACCTTTGTTAAGAATAACATAAACTTATTTAAAATATTTTAATAATATGTAAATAAAAAATTAAAAGAATTTAGCTTTTATTAATTTATAAAATAGATTAGATACTACAGATAGTGAAAGATGTACATATAAGTTAGCCAAGGAAAGAGATTTAATAAGGACTTAGTTTAAGACAAGTGCATAACAGATGAAGATCAAAAAGTGCTTTAATTTGAAGAGGATATTTAATGTGGATTAGATATTTTGATAAGCTTTTTAATTAAGGTTGTTAGAATATGATTGACTTTAGTGACCGTAGCATCCTAATTGATAATAGAGATTTTTTTTTAATTGTCATATTAGTAAAATAGAAGTTAGAGAGGCTTTAAAGAAAATTAAGTGTAGAAATGTTGTTTGACTTAATGATATTCCAATCGAGATGAGGAAATGCTTACGAGATGAAGGAATTTTTTGGCTTATGAAACTTTTCAATATTTTTTTTTAAAACTAAAAGAATATCAGATGAGTAGAGACGTGTGTTGATTCTTATTTTTAAGAATAAAAGTGATGCACAAGATTGTACAAATTATACAAAAACAGACAACAAAATCAAGCCTATATCCCACTTCGTGGGGTCGGTTACATGAACCCTTTTTCTCTATTGTGTCCTGTTAAGAATCAAATTTTCATTTAAATCTAATAAAGAAATGTCATTTCTAATAGTTACTAACCAATTCCATTTTGGTCTACCACTACCTTTCTTAACATAGACCAAATATAATATGTCTACTTTCCTTACAGGGTCATCTAAAGGCCGCCATTTTACATGATCAAACCATCTAAGGCGACTCTCTCTAATATTATCTGTCATTGGAATTACTCTAACCTTTTCTCGGACATGCTCGTTTCGTATCCTGTCTCTAAGACTAAATCCACTCATCCAACTGAGCATCCTCATCTCGATGACATGTAACTTAATATTATGCTTCTCTTTTCATGGCCAACATTCTGCACCATAAAGCATTGCAGGTCTCACCACTATCTTAAAAAAATTTCCTTTAAGATTACTAATGATAGAGGAATTAATTAATGTGTCATACATTAAAACTAGGAGAGAGTTATTGAGTATAGGTTATGTCATGATACTAATGTTCTCAAAATAAATTTGAATTCATGTCAGGGATGTCTACTATGAAAGCTATACATTTATTGGAAGATTTGATTGAGAATATAAAGATAATAAGGAGGATCTACATATGATATTTATTGATTTAGAGAAAACATATGCTAAAGTTCCAAGAGATATGCTTTAGAGAGTAGTAGAAAAGAAAAGAATTAATAATGCTTATATTCAATTAATTATGGAATATGTATGCAGTGGGTATTACTTGTGTTCAAACATAATATGTTTTGACCTAGTATTTTTCTATTTCAGTTGGATTAAATCAAGGATTAGCTTTAAGCCCTTATCTTTTATCTTTAGTCATGGATTATCTTAATAGACATTTGTAAGAGGATGTACCCTGATGTATGCTTTTGCTAATGATATTCTTCTTGTTGATAATACTAGAGACGGAGTTGATGGAAAACTTGAATTATAGAGGTTAAAATTAGAGTCTAAATGTTTTCATTTGATTAAATAAAGTGTAAATTTAGTAGTAATAGTTCTAAAGGGCGGATTGTGACTTTGGGCGATCAAGTCATTATTAATAAGAGTATAAATTTTAGATATCTCAGGGATATGTTTAATTTTATGGTGAAATAGATGTCGATATTATTAGTAGAATTCAAGTTGGATGATTGAAGCATAGGAATGCATCGGGCAAGTTATTTTATAGAAAAGTACCCCTCAAACTTAAAAGAAAAATTCTAAAAGATGGTGGTGAGACCTTAAATGCTTTTGACGCAAAATGTTGCCCATTAAAAGAGAAGCATAATACTAAGTTAAGAATTGCATAGATGAGGATGCTCAAGTGGATGAGTGGCTTCACAAGTTAGAGAAAAAAATGTGAAATGAGTATATACGTGAAAAGATTGGAGCTCCCATGGCATTTAATATTAGACAGAGTTGCATTAGATGTTCTGGTCAAATAAAACATTGGCCTTCCAATGATATAGTTAGCAGAGTAGATGTATTAGATTTCACCTATATTAAAAAAGATAGAGGTAAACCTAAAATGATCTGGTTTAAAAATATTAGAAATGATCTTTTTTATTAGATTTAAATGATAATTTGGCTCTTAACAGGACATAATTGGAAAAAATGATTCTTATAGCCGACCCATATAGTGGGATAAAGCCTTGATGTTATTGTTATTATTGTAGTAGTGGCTCAGCTATACTCTTATAGAGTCCTATAGACTTGAAAGTATATCATAGGTGCCTTCTATTATATATATAGTTGATATATAACTGGTTACGCCCTATGTTTTTTTTATTCTTTAATTTTCTATGAAAAATTCTAATCTTATATATATATATATATATATATATATATATATATATATATATATATATATATATATATATATATATATATATATATATATATATATTGAAATGGTATATAAATAAAGTTGCACCCTCCAATGTACAGGAAAAGTCCAAAATGGTGAAAAGTTAACCTTCATACTAATAAAAGAAAGGCAATACTATGGTAATGGAGATAAAGTGAAATAATATAACATACATATTCATTTGATGCTCTGCATTAGGTGTCCCCTAATACAAAGGACGTGTCCCCTACTACATAGGAGTTCATATCCAATAAAGTTGGGGCTATAGCTATGAGCACATCATCAGGAGGATAATACATATATATATTAGAGACATTGAAGGTAGGGGAGTTATTGAATTTAGGTGGAAGCTTCATAAAATTATCAATGTTTATATGTAAATGGGAACTTAATGAATTTTTTGGTGGCTCAATTTAGAATAAGTACCTGAAGCTAAATGCTCATACCGCAAATGAACGATAAGTAAATTTCTTGGACTGAAAAGTTGTTAATGGAAGTGAAAATTAACAACACATTTATATGCTTCATTAGAAGTTGTGAGCTGACTTCAAACATTATCAATCAAAGATTTGAAGTAGTTGGTTAGGGAAGATAAAAATGTGCTTCTATGTTTTGGTATACATGATGCTGAAGGGGTTGAGGCTAGTAGAATAGTTTGAAATCATGTTGTATGTTAGTTTAGTTTAAGCTAATACTTTATCCCATAACATAGGATGATCTTAAACTAAGAAACAAAGCATGTTACACAAAGTTCTATTCACCACCTTTGTTTCCTCATCATACTATAAATGATACACCAACTGAGTTTGATTATAGTGTGCAACTGTTTCTATAAATCTGCCAAAAATGATAGACGAATTTAATATCATGATTTGAAGTTAACCTTATAGGTATTCCATGAGGATTAATAATTTCCATGAAGCATAGACATGCAATGTGTAGAGCATCAAATGTTTTTTTACATGCAATGAAGTGGCTATTTTGGAAAATCGATCCTTAACAACCATGATTGAGTTATTACCATACTTAGTGCAAGATTTTCCCAAAATGAATTCCAAACTCAAGTCTTGCCAAATAGCATCTGGAATAGGTAAGGGAAGATATAAATATGTATTTTGGTCTCCTCCTTTGAAGTTTTTACACACGAATAATGTTCAACAAATTTGATGGCATCTTGCATAGGTGTGGCAAAGAAAAATGTAGTAACAAAGCTATTATTTTCTCATGGTCCACATGTGTAGGAAAACTATTGCTACGGACTTCCTTGATAAGTTGTTGGTACTAAGAAGAGTCAATGACACACCGTAAGTCATGTTTGAAGATGAATCCTTGACGAATGTGTATTAGTTTTGTTGGTGATGCAATTAAGCTAAATATTAAGGAAATCTTTATCAAACTCATAGGATTTTTAAGGCATTCCAATCTTGTAATCTTGATTTATAGCTGGGTTAATATAATAGACTATCGACTCAGCACATTTGCTACCCAATTTTGTGAACCAAAATTTTGTTTCAGCACTAACATGAATTTCTACAAAATAAAATCCACCAATCATGCATTTATTTTAAGTTTGTTTTATTATTGATATATTGTAGAGCTTGATGATTACTATAAAGTAAAAAATTTTGATGCAACAAGTACAATTCCCCTTATTTTAAAGTACAAACAACTATGTTAAGCTATTCTTCTAAATTTGCCCTTTTTATCGTGAAGGGCATTCTTTTTCACTTAAGAATTCAATTGTATGGTTCTTTTGAGAGAGTATATCTCATATTCCTATTGAAGAGGCATCAATGTCAACATGGATAGGTTGTTCAAAATCTTCTAATGCAAGAGCTGTAGTCCAAGATAAGGCCTACTTGATGGTCAAAAAGCTTTGTTGTCAGGTGGTGGTCCACAAAAATTGTTCTGATAGTTTGTAATGGGAGACATTAGTATACTGAAGACATGGATTAAATGACAATAAAAATTGGCCAAGCCATGGAATCTACAAACAACAAAATAATAGTGTTGTTGCCCAATTGTGGAGAGTTGAAACTTTTTGTTGATTTGTTTGAATGCTTTTCTTAAAAAAATATAAAGCCAAGAAAGTAAACACTGGAAGTGGCAATTTTTGATTTGGATAAATTCAAATATAATTTGTGTTGTCATAATGTCACATAAATAATTGTTAAATATTATAAGTGTTCTGAGAATGTAGGTTTATACACAAGTATGTCATCAAAATAAACAACACAAAATTTATTTAGAAAGGGTGTGAGAACCACATTTATTGAATACATGAACGTTGATGGAGCATTGTATAGCCCAAAGAGCATAACCTTCCATCCATGTAGGCCTTGTCGAGTTTTAAAGATAGTATTCCATTGATCACTTGGCCTAATGTGAATTTAGTGGTATCCACTATGGAGATCCAACTCAACAAACAATTGATTAATATTCTCTCTAAAAGTTCATTAACACGTTAGGCCAAGTGAACATTCACTAGATACCATCTTGTTTAGTTACTTAGTTGTACATGAACATTCACTAGATACCATCTTTTTTTTTTTGGACCAATACTGCAAAAATATTGCAAGGGCTCAAGTTAGGATGAATTAGTTGTTTAGCTAAGAGATTGTCGAATGGTTATTGTAAAATTAAATGTTCCTTTAGGCTTGTTCTATAATGGTGAAGATTTGGTAGTATTGTTCTTGTAACAAAATCTATTTGATGTTACAAATGTCTAAGTGGAGAAAGTGTTTAGGAAGCATTTTTTGAGAGATGTATGAGAATTGATGAAGCAAATCTCGCATGACTAGTGGAACATGGAATGGTGATCCAAAGTAGATTGCCCTTTGGCATCATGACAAAATATTAATGAAGTTTATTTCCATGCACTTAGAAAAGAAGAACCACACACGACCTGCATTTTTTTTTCTTTGGTTTAATTGTGTTAGAAATGAATGAAGTTGATTAGGAAGTAGCCTTAGTCTTTTTTCTTTCCAATAATAAGAATAGACATTAGTTTATCGACCATACAAAACTCCTACATCAAACTTCCATGTTTTTCCCAATATCATGCGGCAAACATTCATATCTAGTACATCACATAAGAATTCACTGACATAATATTTTTTAATAAAAAAGTAGCCCTGCACATTTTAAAGACTAAATTTTGATGCTTTTCTTAACCCAATATGTCTTGTATGGATGGGGATTCTTTGTGCATTTAATTATAATGTTTGAACCATGGAGCGGGAGACAATATTCTCAGTACACCCATTATCATTCAGGAGATCACAAACCTTCCCATTTAAATTATAAATTATTTGGAAGATACCATAACATTGAGAATTTTTTATATTTTTTGGTGCTAGTAGTAATTTCTCCATAACATATAAAAGAGGCTCACCTTCATTTCCCAAAACATCTTCTATTTTAGGATCCTTTAAGCCTCAATATTACTGGGTTCATCTTCTCCCTCAACTTCTAGCACCTACACTTGCTGTTGTTGATGACATTCATTTGATTTATTCCCTTGTTGAAAATAATGAATGTATTTTATTAGAATGGGTTTTACATATGAGTTCTCCCTAAATGGTGCCATTAACTTTTTCTATGAAGCGAGATCTACATGAATGGTTATTGGGCTATGGAGACACTACAGGAAAAATGCCAAAAACTGGCGGTTTTTGCCGGCGATTACTATGGCTAAACCGGCGGTTTTCCTGTGTACCGGCGGCATTCAAGCCACCGTTAAAAATCACGTAGGAAACTATTACCGGCGGCCTTTTATCGGCGGTTTATTTAGGCGGCAGTTTTCCGGCGGCTCATACCGCCGGTGACAACCAGATTTTCAACCGGCGGTTTTCGGCCATTACGCTGCCGGTTAGTTGACCGACGGCTAACCGGCGGTCATATTACCGACGGTTGTCTGGTGGTTAAAGTACCAAAATCATCGGTTAGGCCGACGTTAAAAGCCGGCGGTCAAACCGCCGGCTACACCGGCGGTCCATAAACCGCCGGTTAGAACTAATATGCATTTTTCCTGTAGTGAGATGAGCAGATTTAATGTCATTTGATGTAATTTTAAATGTATTATGAATTGGCCTATTAGATTCAAAAGGTTGTTCTATGAAATATTGCCATGTAGTATTTAATAGGTAAACAATTGCATACTATAAACTGCATATATTTGTGGTAAAGTGCTGTATAAATCTATCTTTTAATGTAGAAACTATGTTAAAATTTATCAAAAATTGATTTAGTGCCACGGTGTTACAACTTTCCCCAACGCCATAGCGCCATGAATTAGGTGTCACAATAAAAGGTCTAAGAAGATTTCTAGAGAGCATAGCACCGAAGAGCTACCCAAGGAGTGCACTAGCTTTAGATCGAGCATTGCATTACCACATTTCCTAACATAGTGGTGGAAGATAATTGAAGATAGTTAAACTAGTGAAATGATAGGATGTGTGGTGAGATGACAGAATAGTTCAGTAGGCGTATAGTGTCAGTAATCTAGCTTCATGGTGCTTGTTTGGTTATTTTGTAATTTTATAAATAGGAGGCTTAGTGTTAATGTTAGAAAGTTGGAAACTTGGTGAGACATGTGTGTGTGTGTGTGTGTGTGTGTGTGTGTGTGTGTGAGAGAGAGAGAGAGAGAGAGAGAGAGAGAGAGAGAGAGAGAGAGAGAGAGAGAGAGAGAGAGAGAGAGAGAGAGAGAGAGAGAGAGAGAGAGAGAGAGAGAGAGAGAGAGAGAGAGAGAGACTACATCTGGTAGGAAATAGCTCTTCCTCTTTGTGAATCTTGTATCGGTGTG
Source organism: Dendrobium huoshanense (assembly GCA_016618105.1). Taxonomy (NCBI): domain Eukaryota; kingdom Viridiplantae; phylum Streptophyta; class Magnoliopsida; order Asparagales; family Orchidaceae; genus Dendrobium; species Dendrobium huoshanense. Next base: position 29,199,351 of record CM028345.1, read on the forward strand.
GATTAAGAGGAGTACAAAGGAGACTATACTTTTTATCCGGGTAATTTCTATCTTTATTTTCTAGTTTACACTTTTGTTTTTTTTAGTGAAATGAAAGTATTTTTTATGTTTAATTGTTTCTCTATGTATGTTTAAACTCTTTTGTTTGAATCTATGATAGTTGAAAACCATGTATTGCATAGAATATGTATATTACTTTATAAATTACTTAACACTATTTCCAATCCCTCAAAGCTTCATTTTCTTTATGTATAGGTTGTGCTTAAACTTAATATCTAGTATGATCTATAACCTTTATGGTGGATTAGAAGAATAATTAAAGATTTAAAAATGTAATCTTTCTATGCATAGATATATGGTGTTTAGGTTATGAGATCTTAAGGATAGTAAAACTATAATTGAGAGGAATCCTAGCTAATCCTCCAAAAAGTTCGACAGTGATGATGAGTACTTAATGCTTTGATTCATAGAAATATCTCTTATGCATGAAAGTGCTTAAAAATGTCATAGGTTCATATATTATAAAAGTAGTAAATTTATCTTTTGTAATTGCAGCTATTTCACTTTGAACTGTCTAACTATTTGTGAATCAGTTTACAAGATAAATAGAGTAATTTGATTAAGCAGCACTAAAATGATTTTAAGAAATTTTAGCTATTATGGGTATGATAATCTTATCATCATTTTATTATTTAACATGACATGCATGCCTGCAGAAAATAGGAGTTACACCATAGAATTAATCAAATCATAATTAAAAAGATAAAATTGTGAGGGTAAAGTGCTTGTCATGTTTTTGGCACCATTTTCAAGGAATTAAAATTAATTGTCCTATCACATATTTTATATTGCTGAATAATCTACTATTTATTTTAGTCTTTATTTTCATTTTGCATGCTTTGAATTTCTAGTTATTCTTTCTTAATTATTAATTATTCAATATTTTAAAAAAATTTGTGTTGTTTACAATTGCATGTGTAGTAATAAAAAAATAATAAAAATCTTATTTGATGCTAAAATTGAAAAGACACATTAAAAATTAGAAAAGATAAAAAATAAAAATAATTAAAAAATAGATAAACAAATTTCAAAGAATAATCAACCTAAACTTAACCTTATGTTTTCATGCTTTCATCAAGATATTAATAGATCTAGCATTCAAGATAATAATTTCAAACTGAAACCAATACTAATTCAAATGATGCAAAATTCTCAAACTTTGAGCAACACCAATAGAAGATCCTAATCTACATTTAGTTAATATTCTTGATATATGTGCCACATTTAAATGCAATATTGTATCTAACGATGCAATTAGACTTAGGTTATTTCCTTTTTTCATTGAGAGACAAAGGTAATATACGGTTAAATTTGTTACCCGTGCAGGATTAACCTTGTAATGACTTAGCTCTCAAAGTTTTAGGTAAGTGCTTGTTGACCTCATTTTTGTATGAGGTCACTAGGGCCAATCAAGACCTTAGGATCTACCTAGATCTTAGAAATTTAAATCAAAATTCAATGCTAAAAGGCTAAGTCCTAAAAGCCATTTTAAGTGAATTTTCAAATATTTCAAAACCCAATCAAATGACCTCTGAATTCAGATTCTATCACTGGCACAGTGATAGGGCATATCTCTAGAGGTAACCCTCCAAATTTGAGCCCATTATGAGGTCTCTAAACCCATAAATCGAATTAAAATCCAAAGGCTATTAAACCTTCAAATATTTACAGGCCTATGCCACTGGACCTGCCACCCAGTGGACCCTGACCTTAGAGCTTTATCTAGAGCCTCTAAGCACTTATAAACCCTTAATCCTGACCTATTGAATATTAAAATGCATTTTGGTGGACCCATTTTGACCCCCAGTTGACCAGGGGTCAAAATGACCAAAATGCCCTTTAAGGGGAATTTTGAAGTTTTTTCCAAACTTCAACTACACCTTTTCAAACCATACCTCAAAACTCCCTCCAATGCATCCTAATCACCCTTAGGAGTGCACTTGGATTCAAACCCTGACCATAGTCAAATCTAGTTAACCAAATCGATCTTTATGACCAGAATACCCCTTAGGAGTTCAAATATCCATTTCAAATCTAATGATCCTCCAAATTGCTTGGAACCACTTCCAGCAATTTTTAAATATCAAACAAAACCTATTCGACTCCAAACCCAGAACCCTGGGTCAACCTAGTTGACCAAGTCATTCTAGGTTGACCAACCAGGCCCTTAAGGGTCAAAATAGGTATTTTGACTGATTTGACTTCCCCAGACCTTAGGAACCACCTCCATCAGACTCAAAACATCAAATTGAACTTATTGAGCCCAAATTCACGTCCCAGGTCAACTGGTTGACTAAGTCAACCTAGGTTGACCTAAATACCATTTAATGTTTAAATTGGTTATTTTAACCTATTCAACCCATTTAACTATTTCAAACCATTCAAACTCTTAAATCATTTTCAAATGCATGACCTAAACACTTCTTAATCATTGATCGATCAAACCCTAGTTAAGTCAACCTATGGGTTTTGGTAAAATTCTTTGACTGTTAATTAAATATCTATGCATCTCCAATCAAGCCATTAGGATTATATTCAAATAGCCATTTGCAATCTCCCATGCCACCTCATCAACTCCATTGACTGGTTGACTTGGTCAACCCAGTCAACAAAGTCTGCATAGAGCTTTAAATGGGTCAAACATGGTCAAAACACCATTTAAGCTTAATCCCCTCCTTCATAAACCTCTCCAGCTGTTAGGAATCTCTCTAGAACCTCCCTAGAGTACTTTACAACCATTAGATCTTAGATCCAATGGCTCTTGATCAAACCATGAGTTCCAAAGGGCAAAAAAAGAGGTTTTACACCTCATGTCCTTTTGTCCTTTTGATTCCCTGCTCCCACTAACTCCATGGACGCTTGGAAATCATCTAGGAGCTCATGCAGTCAATCTCAAGCCATTCAAATGCATAAGGATAGCTTGAATAGGGAAAATATCCTAATGACATAAAAAAAACCTTAAGCCCTCTCTCACTTAATCCCTCTTCCTCAGAGCAAATCCAGCCCCCAAAAACTCTCAAAAACATTGTCCAGGCCTTCCCCTAGCATTCCCAAGCCCTCCCCCACCAAAATCTTGTCCTCCAAAGCCTTATTTGGTGAAGAGAGAGAAATCTAGAATCAGGTTATTCACGAATAACTTCAAATCCAGCTAGATCCAGCTCCTTAGGTCTTCTACAAAGTTGAATAGGATCTTATCAGCTTTCTAACAAGCCTAAGAAATCAAAAATTTGATGGTTGGATTGTATGTTATTCCCATTTGAAATTTAAATTTCAATTTAGAACCATAGCAAATCTACAATGCATGGAGCCACCAAACTCTATGCATTGTTAGATTATGTTACCCTCTAGCTACAGTTCAAATTTCGTCAATTTTGTTGAGTATTTTGGAGATATGAGCATTTGAAATTTCATACACAAAATCAACTAGAGAAGATCTGGACCGTCCGATCAAAGATCGGACAGCCCAGATCGCGCCATACCGTGCGTCTTCCTCTGGATTCGAACGCAGGTGCTGACATGGTTAAGTGGCTGGCTTCAGCCTGCCATGTGGCAAGTTCCCATTGGGCGCCGCCATTCGATGCGGTCAGTTTCACCAAAAATGGTAAAAAAATATTCAGAAAAATGTCTAGATCTTCCAAAATTCATAGAAAATCAAAATTTTCACCAAATTCAACGTTCATAAGCTCGTTGGAAAGGGAATTTTATGTAGTAATTATTAAAATTAAAATTAATTTAATGGTCAATTGAGCCAAAAATTTTGGTGAAAGATTATTGGGTATCGTAGGAATGTTCACTGATTTTTCTAGGGTCAGATACCCAATGGATTTCTGTGATGTGAATTTTCAAGATAAATGATCCATTTTGGACCCTATATTTTAAAAATTCATAACTCTCTAAATTGTTAGTGTTTTTTTTGTAAAATTTTTGTGGTGTGAATACATGTGCACCAGGGTTAGACACACCACATTTTAGGCTAATTTGAATTGTAGAGACACCTAGGAAAAATATTTTAAAAATGTTTAGAAAACTTAGAAAATTCCTTAAGGCATTTTACACACACCCAATAGGGGTGAAACTTGAACAAAGTAAACATAGTGACATTTTAAACCTTAGCTTAATATTTCACCTAATTTGGAGATCATTAAGTTAGAAAATTAAACAAATAAAAAATCAGCCTTATTAAGGACTTTGAAACTTCCAAAAATTGTAATAAATCAATTTTAAATCTAAAAAATACAAATAATACCTTGAACTGACCAAAAACCAACCTTTAATCAAAAAAATTAAAGCCAATTGAATTTGACATCAAATTTGATCTTAATCTAATTTTAAGTAAAATTGAATATTTAATTAATTTAATTAATTAATAATAATTAAAATTTCAAAAAATATCCTAACACTTTGTAATCTCTCTTTAGGTCATTTCTGATCTTTGGAGTTGATTTCAAGGAGTTGGGAATTCATTTGGAGCAAAATCGAGAAAACCCTTGTAATTAAACAATTTCAAAAATTCAATAAATACTCCAAACTTCAAATATTTCATAACTAAATATAGAAAAATCTCAATTGACCAAACCCACTTGCATTCAACTCATAATGATATCTAATATTTATTAAAAATATCAAAATTCTAGAAATGCATTAAATTCAAAAAAGTTCAACTTTTTGGTCAAACTTAAGTCAAAATCAGTTCAAAACTTCAAACATTCTTAACTAAATGTAGAAAAATCCGATTTCAGCGTACTTATAGTCTAACTAATTGTATTAAGGTCTAGTATTTTAAAAAATGCTAATTTTCCAGAAAACACTCTTAATAAAAAAATCAACTTTTGACCCCTTAATTAAATGATTAAAATATTCCAAAAAATTCCTACAACAACAACAACATCAAGCCTTTATCCCACTACGTGTGGTCGGCTACATGAAACCTTTTTCTCCATTGTGTCCTATTAAAACTCAAATTCCTACAATAATAATCCAGAAAATTCCTAAAATTTGAAAATTGCCTTAAAACTCCAGAAATCATTAATCAACCTTAAAATCAATGTCAAATCATTAATACTTAAACTCAAATTTAAATCTTCCCTTAAGCCTTTCAACCAACTAGAACTTCAAACAACTTTAACAAATTATCCTCCATAGGACATATCCAAACCACACGTCCTACCTCACATATTTTAGATGGTTTGCTAGGACAACCAACTCTAGTTTTAGGCTAGGCCGGTGTTTACTTTTCTGCTGTGTCCTGGGTTTTCGAGCTTTCACTGCATGTTGGTTGTAGCTTAGAATTGAAGGCTTTGTTTACTTACTTTTTTGCACTCTATATTATGAGTAATTGAGTATTTTAAATTTCAAATATTAACTTCTTGGGATTGATTATAACTACTCGAGATTGAATATTAACTGCTTGAGATTATATAAAACGACTGATTATTTGGATAACCCTACAGGATCAAGTCTAGATTTTTTAATTTTGCTTAATGTAATTTGATATAATTTGAGTTATATTTAAAGTGATTTGAGTTGGAATGTTTAGATCCAACTAGAATTCCTAAGAGGATAAGACATCCCTAAAGGGGAAAGTTTTCGTCCATTTGGAAGATCAAGTTTGGATGCTCTTCAAATATTCAAAGAGGAAAGATAACACCACGTTCAAGGGATTGTTTCTTTTCATTTGGATATCTGGAACCGACGAATCAGGATGCTTGTGAGAAGATAAAGAAGTGGATAACGAGAATAATCCCAAATCTCAAAAATCACTTGAGTCCTAGGTTTAGAACCCGGGTTGTTGTCAATGGTGCCCGACAACTTTACTTTCAGCAGACCCTAGTTTGTAATAAGCAAGGCAACTTTGCATATGGAAATTTATTAATTAATTCATTTATATTTGATGTTTGATGTGATTGCATATAGAATTACCTATTATTCATAGTTTTATGCGTTTGTGTGTCGCTTTTGTTTTTGCCTGGACTCGTGAGACTCGTGAGGGTCTGAAAATTTTTATACTCATAACTTTAAAGTTTAAGATTTTAGTGAGTCTAAATAACATAGAAAGATAACAAGTTTAGAGGAATTAGTTGGGGATCGACCCCGGGGTTACATGCATATTTCTACACTTCTTCTCTCCTTGCTTTAGACCCTTCCCCGCCTTCAGGTAGAGTCCGGATAATCTGACCTATGAGGAACGAGGTGCCGGACCTGGGGAAGTCTAGTCTTCTAAAAAATTATTTTATAAGCCTGTTTTTAACTTTCAAGCATAATTTGATTTGGAGTTGTTAACTAGCATGTATTGCATTAGAAATATATTTAAAAGAGTCAAAATTTTAATTGCATTAGTCCTTACCATTTTGCACCCAATATAAGTTCAAAGGGTCCAATTAGAAAAATCTCTAGATGTCGGCCCCAACTCTCCAAAACTTTAAATAAAATATCCCTACCACTATTTCATAAAAGACTGAAAATTCACTCATTTTAAATCAATTAGGTGTTTAGCTGGCCCCCCAATCTAGGCCAGGGTAAGTCTAGATTTGCATTGCACTAGTTAGGTTCGGGTCACTTTTTAGTACCCAATTTAGACTTAGGTTCTGAGGCAAACTCGGGTTATAATATCTCAACCTACGGGAATTGAATACCAAATTTCTAATAAAATTGACCATTAAACTAAATATCTATTTCAATCAAATTCAAGGCCAACACTTAGGATAGGTTGGAGTGGCTTCTGAATTGTTTCAGAATCTCAAAACACTCCCTAGACTTCTTCCTTTGACTCTAGAAATAAGTGCTCAATCTTGAACCATTCTAGATTGAAAATTCAAACCCTTACCTCCTTTGATATTGATCTTTGAAATTCTTAAATAAAATTTGTACCGTTATTTTAATCAAGAGTATTCGTAGGGAACTTCAGTTTCCTACGATGTAATTAACTACGAGGACTTGCACTGTTAGGAGGATTTAGAAACCCATATCTAACTTTTTAAACAATCAATTTTTCAAAACATTTAATTAATTCTCTTTGGGAAAATTAAATACAATGATCATTATCGTAATTTTTAATCAATCGATAATGATTGATATCTTATTTCTTCGGAGAGATATATCAATTATTATCGTGGTTTTGATTATAAAATTAATGATCTTTTATCCAGATTAGTATAGTCAAACAATTGATTAAATTCTATTTTGATCCTTCGGGGTCAAATGTGAGTCTCCCCTTGAGTTTGACTATGATAATTTGGATAACTTTAAAGTTTTGAAATTTGAATCAATTATTGAATGATATTCTCTCCATTTGAGATGATATATCATTCCTATTGTTGTGTTTGATTTCAAAACTAAAATTCAAAAATTAAATTTTCCCAAAGAAAATTAATTCTTTTTCAAACTATATATTTTTCAATCAAAACAGTGTTGTCTCTCATCAAATATTGCTAAGCTTAGAATGATATCACCTCATTTACTTAGAAGGGGGGGTCCAGTTATGAGACTTTGAAAAGATTTAAAGAATTACTTAGGAAGTCTCCTCGCCATGAATTATTTGATACACTCATTATTCAAACATTCCATAATGGTTTGATAGGTTCTCTTAGATCCATTATAGATGTGGCGATGGTGGATTATTGATGTCCAAACCTTTCGATAAAGCTTATGTTTTGATCAAAGAAATGGATACAATAATTTCCACTAGTTGTTTGAAAGAGTTATCCTATGAAGGTAGCTAGTGTGTATGAATCAAACGCTCTTTCTATTCTAACTGCATATGTGATTGCTACATCTAAGAAGTTAGATAATCTTGGAGTAAGTTCACCCTAAAATTCAACTTTTCCTATAGAAGAGAATATTTTTGGATCATCTTGTGAGCCAAATGATTTAGTAATAGAGTCCCTTAATACCATCAATAATAAAACTATTAATCCTTTTTAAACAATTATAATCCTTATTGAGAGAAATCACTCCAATTTTAACTCGAGTAATAATCAAAATGGTATTAATAATTGGAACTCTAACCAGCCAAATGAAGTAGAAAATTGGAAAATCACACTCAAAATTTCATAAACCTAAGGTCCCTTTACATGAGAAATAAATCTCCTATTTATAGTTTTTATAAATAAATGAACTAACCCCAAAACACTGATCTAGATAGCTCTATGGTGTTATTGAATTGATGTGTTTGTTCATTAGTCATCACCATCAGTTTATTGATTCAACTGGTAGTACTCAATACAGGAAATTTGGGTATTATTGGAGGCCAAAATCCATCAAAAATCATAAAATTATGCTGAAAACTATACATTTATGGTGAAAATGTATTTGATGGTAAATCACATGTTAGAAACCTTGTTCCAACGAAAATTATCTGGCCGAATTCTTGGCATAATATAACAATTAAATTTGTTCATACAAGAGTCACTATTACTGACGGGTTCTCTGCCAAAATTTTCTGGCACCTGACCAACTGGAAAAGTCCAACGGACTAGGACCAACAAAAATTTTTGGTGGGTTATCCGCCATAATTGCAAGTGGAATAATTTCATCAGAAATTTGATACATTTCATTGTATCTCCATTTCTGGCAGATAATTAGCTGAAAATTTGCCAGAAACCTATAGCAAGAAAAAAAAACACTCCCTCTTATGTTTATGTTTTCTACAATACAACGAACCAGCAAAAAATATACATATTTCATATTCATTAAGATATTGAACATAAACAAACAATTTAACTTCACCAAACTATTTAATAATAGATTTAATCATTCCAAGTTTGTTAAACATTCAACAAATAGCTTAAAATTAAACATACAAATGAAATGTCCAATATATAAATGAAATGTCGAGTAATAACAAAAGAATATCTAATCATAATCAGTCTCCTCTACTACTATTGCTGCATGCTAGTTTACACTGAAGTGCTCCTCTTTAGTTTTGCTACTCTTCCAACAAAAATGTTTGATGCATCTGCATCATTCGTTATATTGCTATAGTGATTTGGCACTATGATGCTTGGCCTTGTGACACTCTTTTCTTGGCACCTTAATTTCTGTGATATCTATTTGGATCCAACTTTTTACCATTGTAATGCTGATTTATAACATTTGGTTCAGATGTTGAGTGCAGCGATGTTGTGCTATATCTGAAAGTTCGTTAGGGATGTTAAGCCCTTAAGAACTGGCCCAAGGCTAACAAAGAGGGGGGGGGGGGGGGGTGAATTGGTATTTTAAAAAATCTTTCTTAAAATCAAAGAACAAAACTTAACCAAAATCACCACAGAAATTAAACTGCGAAAAAATAAATGCGGAGATCAAAACAAAGAAAGATCACACCAGATTTCTAGTGGTTCGGTCAACTCGACCTACGTCCACTCCCTAGAGACACCATCAGAGTATTGCACTACAAAAGTGACTCTCCTTTTGCTCCCACAGTAAGGTCGGAGAAGCCCTCACAAAAACTCCTTTCTGCTAACCCCGGCGAGGTAGAGAACCCAACTCCTTTTGCTTCTTCCTCAAAAGCAGGCAGAGAACTGAACTCCTTTTGCTTCCTCCTAAATCAGACAGAGAACCCAACTCATTTTGCTTCCTCCAGAAGCAGGCAGAAGAACCTTGACTCCTTTTGCTTCCTCTTGAAGCAGGCAGAGAACCTCGACCAATTGCTGAAGCTTACCTCCCTTGAACGCCCAAGGATGAAGGACGAAGACTGGAGAAGACACCTTGGAACCTTGCTTGGAGCATCCTTTGTGAATCCCTCTCACAAACTCCCCCTCACAAAGTTCCTCCCTCTCTCTCCCTCTCCTCTTGGCTCTCCTAGGTCAAGATAGTAGCTAAAAGTATCTTTGCATTGAGAAAATTCGGGTCTTTAAATAGAATTTCAAGAACCGACATTATCGTTCAGGATGATAGGAATATCATCCTGGCCGATCAATACAAAATAAGCTCAATCAGCTAGGACGATTTGAGATAATCAGAAGAAAATTGGTTACATCGTCTTAGGCCGATACAATATCATTCCTGGCCAATCAGTTCAAATCTGAGTACAATCATCCTGAACATCGCTCGGAGTAGATGTTGGACAATGTCAATCATCCAAGACATCATCCGGGCCAATCCTGCGATTGGCCTGGCCAATGTGATCATATCAAATTAGCCTTAATTACTTTTCATAATTACTAGATTAATTTAGGCATAATTGTGCTGCATCATCCAGGCCGATGTATAGATCGTCCTAGCCAATGCACTAAAATAAAGAATATATAAATTGATCATGGCGGCTGATTCATTCTAATTTAAGCCTATTATCCTGACTGATACAAGGATTGTTCAGGATGATTTGCGTAATAACAGGCTGCTTAACTATGATGCCCTAATTAGGGTTTCTATTTTTAGTCGGATCGTCCTGGATGATATGAACATCGTCCAGGCCGATGTACTCAAAACAGAAAAACTCAAAAGGTCCCTCAAGTGTGTGTGTGTGTGTAAGGTTACTTAGCTTCAGGATCCACTTTTATAATTGACTCAAGAAAAAGAAAAACATTAAAGACTTGACTCAACCTAAATCTACCCAATCTTGAGCTGGTTTGAGTTGCATTCTATCTTGTGGACCTAAAAAGTTAGTTGGCTATGTAGTCGTAAAAAATCATGAATATTTGCTATCATCAAAAGTCTAATCCATAAACTCAGATTTGCAATAATCTCCCCCTTTTTGATGATGGCAAACATACCCAAAAAATTTCAAGCAGTTATGACAATTTAATAAAAATAGTGTGATGAAAAAGCAGTTTTCACTAAGTTCTAGAATCAAAAGTATAAGATACAATAGACTACTCCCCCTTTTGACATCATAAAAAGGAGGAGGAAACATAACCCAAAAACTAAAATAAATATATAAAAATCAAACTACATAAAACACAAACGTCAAACTAGTAAAATAAGGGACCTTGATCATCAGATGGAGGAGGTGGTGGTGGTGTTGGCTGCTGGAAGTTACTGGTCAATGAGGCAAACTGAGATCCAAACCAGGTCCATGTCCTGGTCGTGCTGGTGCTACATGCGGATGATGTACCTCAGTATGTTTCTTCTCTTGTGCAACAATGTAGGACTCACAGTGTGTCTACCCACTAATCAAATCTCTCTACCAACTGATCTAGCTGAGAGTGCTGGCATGAGAGGAATATGGTTCAAGGAACAGGAGCTGGGAGCCTCCTCCTCCTCGGCCCCCTGAAGCTTTCCCATCCCCTGAGGTGGAGATGAGTACTATGAAGGACATTGAAGAGATTATTTGAGTAGAAGGGTGGCTGAAGGTCAGGGAGGAGCAGGATATTGAAGGTTATATTTGGATTCTAGAATATATGCAATGATATGTCCTAGAGCAAGAATTGGGCTTCCTTCTATGACCTGGATCTCGAAATTATAGTCAAATGTTTGATGTAGCAAAAGATTAGGTCGGTTGCATTAAATTCACGATTGGCCATTATGTAAAAAGTGGTGAGTGAAAGAAGGGGAGTGACATGGACACGGTCGCCGACTTTGGAAATCGCAGAGGTGCAAAAGGACATGCTAGGATCATCCTAAGATCTTTAAGTAAAGAGCTAGTCTCCCCAACATGAAAAGGGGCATTGGTGTGATGAAGAAAGTGACTTGGTCGTAGCCCAGTTAAAATCAGGATCAGAAATGAGGGTATGCAGCTTATCCCAAGTGGTGGACAGCTGCAACAATTTAGCACAATCCTGGTATGTGATCTCGACTGGGCGTCGATTCACATACAAGGTGAGAGCAGTGTAGGAAGAATTGAAGCGAAGGTTGGTGTAAAATTCAAAAAGAAGTTCAAAATTAAAGGGGACTGCGAGGGTGAGAATAAAGTACAAAGAGGTGTGAGTAAAAAGATCGGGTACGGGATAGGAGAGGTGGACTAGATTGATTGTTCGGGAGAGAAATGCTGCAATCTTTATAGCGGTGGTAGGCAGCCTGATCGTCTGCTTCCCAAAAGTGTGGGTTCAGTGTGCCCCTCGAGGAGCTTTCAGACGTGTGTTGAGAACGCTTTCCTCCAGCCATAGTAAGTAAACATGAAGTAAATAAGTGAGGAGAAGAAGATTGAAGTGAGAAAAATTGGATGGAAGGCTCAGAATTTAATGGATCGACCAAAACATCCAGGCTGATCTCAGGATCATCCAGGACAATCCGGTGCTATTATTATGAACAGGCCGATTGGTCAAAAAGGCAGTCCGATTGGGACGATCAGATATCGTCCGGGACTATTACACACAAGCAATCATCCCGAGGAGTCAGGCCAGACGACCGTTGAAAAAGCAAATTGTCTAGGCTGATTATGTGGATCATCCAGGACGATGCTCAATAATGGATTGTACCATCGAAATTTAAAACATTTTAAATCATGCACCATGTGTATAGTCCAGGATGAACAGTGGATCGTCGAGGATGATTGTCCAAAAATGGATCATCTCGGGCAAAATTATAGATTTTAAACGTGCTGACATGTGTATCATTCAGGATGAACAGGTGTATCGAACTGGACGATAACCAATAAATGCATCATTCAGGAGGAAAAAGGTATCGGCCAGGACGATCAAGATGATTGTAGCATAGGATGATCATATCGTCCAGGATGATAAAGGATCGTCCAGGACGATGAGACCAGAAAAGTTAGAATATTCAACAGATGGAGTTTTTGATGAAAAATCAACATATTGTCCAGGAAAATAAAGGTATCGGCTAGGACGATGTGACAAAATTTTGAACTTCAGAGGAAGGATGGAGATGATCAGAGAAGGCCCAAAAATAATAAAATCAACTAAGAACAACAATGCTAAAACACGAAAAGGCATAAAAACTAGCAATGAAACAAGTCTTTTTTTTAAATTAGCAAGGCATGCATATGATAAATGCTCCAAATAATTAAATTTTAGAGATTTGTAAGATCAATGAGTTAACAAAGTCGAAATCTAAAAATGGTAGAATATCCGATCCTATTAACCCTAGCTCGGACTTCTTTAAGGGCAAAATCATCTTTTAAAAATAAAAGACCTAACTAAGAACAAATTAATTGGGTAAAAAAAGATCCATTCAAAAATTTCTCCAGAGAAAATATCTTATAGAATAATATATCAAAACAATTTATCTCAATCATGAAATTTGAAATCAAGCCTTTGAAAACATCAAGTAACCCATAAATTCTTCTAAAATTTTAAAAAGTTTGAAAGAGGGGTACTATAAGGGTATTATAGGAAGTTAGTTAGAGACTTTTTTCATGGGCTTTCCTAGGTCTAGGCAATGCCATGATGAAGTATGGGTAGTTTTAGATAAATTGATGAAGTCTACTCATTTTCTCCCAATGAGGTAGTACATAGATTTGTTTAGACAAGTATGGCCTAACTATATGCTGAAGGAAAATGGTCAAAGTATGCACTGCAAACTAATCTAGAAGGTTGTATGTATATTCCTATTACTGGGATGCTCAGGTTTACCTCAAAGTTGTTGATAGGTATTCTATGAGGGTATTGGAGATGAACTTATTTTAATTAATCAATAAAGCACCTTTTCTACCCTGAGGTATAGTGGGTTATAGTCCTACACAGGGGATTTCAGGTCTTATGATGTATGGGTAGAGATAGATCTACTCATAATGAGCTAATTTGTGTTCCTAACTATATGTTTCATTGGAGGGTTATCTGAAGATCATATACACTTGCTAGCTATATAGGTAGTTTACCTATTAATAAATATGCTTCACAGGAGGAAAGTATTGGAATGGCCCATTATAAAGCCATATATGGAAGAAGGTGTAAGACACCATTGTCTTAGTTTGAGCTAAGGGAAAGAAGGCTGATTGGTTTTGAGCTGGTAAACAGTACTAATGAGAAGATTAAATAGATTAGAAATAGATTGGAAGCAACTCAAGAAAGGAATATATATATATATATATATATATATATATATATATATATATATATATATATATATATATATATATATATATATATATATATATATATATATATATATATATATATATATATATATATATATATATATATGTTGATTAAGCATAAGTTTGTATAATTTCAAGTGGGTAACTTTGTGTATCTAAAAGTTAGCTTGATCATGGGTATGAGCAGATTTAGAAAATATAACAAGCTAATTCAATGTTATATTAGAAATGATTGAAGTGATAGTGTGGATCAGGAAATATAATTATAGATTATTTCTACTAGACTGTATGTCTGAAGTCTATAATGTGCTTTATATATTCGTGATGAGGAAATGGGTGTCAGATGTAGATCAGGGAGTCCTAGAAGCTGAAGTAGAAGTGTAGTATAATCTAACGTATTGAAAAAAAAACTTAAACATATTCTACCTTTTGAAGTTAAATAATTAAGAAATTACTAATAGGTTTTAATGATCAAAATTTAATGGATACCTAGACCAGAGCGAGAAGTAACTTGGGAGAATGAGGCTGAGATGAAAATGTTATACCCTGACTTGTTCTAACCAAGTCTTGGCTGACCATATTATATATTCAAAATGTCGATGTTGACATTTTTGTAAGGAGCGTTTAGAGGGAGAATGTAATATTCGTTGTTAGGAAACTCAAGTAATTAAAGTAAATTATTTGAAATAGTCATTTATATTTGATGTAATATGTGATTATAAGTTTTAGAATATGTTTGAGGTTAATTTGAATGCACTAAGGATTGACTTTGGAAAGTGAAAACTCAAAGTGTAAAATTTACTATGTGGGCACCGTGACGATAGGGGTAGTAATGCTGATCTCTTGAAGTTTTTAGCTAAGAAGAAAGATTTTGAGCTTGGGTCATAATGCTAAGGGCTTGTGCCGCCGTGACACTAAGTCTCAAGAGAGATTCTGCAAAAAGTATACCATTATAGGTATATTGTTCATCCGAACAACCATAAGATGTATCATAATTTTAAGAGCATGTTATGGTAGCCTAAAAGATTTAAAAGAGTTCTTTGGTTGATGCACCCACCACAATGAATTTTTTCATTGGTCTAGGCAAAATCATTTTCTCCCAGCACCATTATGTGAAGGAAATGGTCAAATTGCCTGAAATTCAGAAGGTTATTATTTCTAATTGGGATGCTAGGTCAAGTTAGGAGATTTTAACTTAAATTAATAAGAAAGTCTACAAGGGTCATTTAGGTTTAGAAAGATCTATTAAGGCTTTGTGTTCTAAATTTTTATGGAGGCTTCGAAGATCATATACACTTGATTAAGTTTTCCTATAATAATAGCTTCCAGGAAAGTATTGGAATGGCCCACAACCACCATTGTCTTGGTTTGAGCTAAGGGAAAGAAGGCTTTCTGGTAGACAGTAGCATTGCTAAGTTTGTAAAGAAATCTAAAAGTTAAAAGGAGAAGATGAGGAAAAAAAGAGACTGTAGAAAGAGATGAGGAAATGGAGATGTAGATCAGGGAGTCCTAGAAGCTGAGAGAGCAACGTATTGAAAAAAACTTAAACATATTCTAGCTTTTGAAGTTAAATAATTAAGAAATTACTAGGTTTTAATGATTGGATACCTAGACCACAACGAAAAGTAACTTGGGAGAAAGAGGCTAAGATGAAAAGGTTATACCCTGACTTGTTCTAACCAAGTCTTGGTTGACCATATTATATATTCAAAATGTCGAAGTTGAAATTTTTGTAAGGAGCTCCTCAAGTGCCTATTGACTGGAAAGTTGTAGAGACGATTAGAGATAGTTTTTAGCTCCCAAACCCTCTCAAGTATTCTAGGAGGATCTTTGTTTTTAATCAAGCACCATTCTGCTAGGTCAAGTTAGGAGATTTTAAATTAAAAGAAAAATCTAAACCCATTTTGCACAGCTTTTTGGATGATATGACTTGGTAATCTTCCTCCATGCCTATTAAGGAAATTGTAGAGTTAGAGATAAGCTCCCAAACCCCGTCTTTGTTTTTAATTCAAGTTTTGCTACTAAAAGTTATGAACAAAATATATTTTACTTAAGTTTTACAAAGTTTTCACCATGTAATTTTTCAAACAAATTTTTTAGTATATTATCAAATGGAGGCTTTCCTTGTAAATACTAAAGTTATATAAAAGACTTAAAATATTAATGTGAATATTCTTTTGAAGCTAGAAATTAAGAAGGTAATGTTCAATGATGATCTCATTTTACAAGTATTGAGGATTTTGTTGGTAATTTTTGCATCAATTGAAGATTGCATTGAATGTTCAATTTACTTTTTCTTACAATTTATTTGCATTCAACAATACGTAGCAGTAAAGATATTTTGTTCTGAAATATGAAAAAGTGCACTCTTTGTTATATGTGTGGGCCCTATATGTACTCTTATGGCTCCATCTTCCTAATATATATGTGGGAGGTATTCTAGACCCACTTGCAGGAAGAAGGTTTTTAAGGTTAAGTAACACTAAAAGTGATTGTTTTGGCCTCGTCTGTCTGACATAAATATGGGAGGGATTCTAGCCCCACTTGGTCGATGAAGGTGTGGGAGGCACATACAGGCATAAATGGAAGTGGAGATATAAACAAGCATCATGACATATGTAGGCTAAGCATTGCATTTCATATGTTAATATTCTTCTAATAAATTAAATTTATGAAATGTTATGATATATGTTTAGTAAGCTCTGAAATTATATATAATTTATGTTGTGAAAGTAAAAGTGAAAGTGAACCTCTGAAAATACGCATTATCTACGACATCCAAAAACATATGTGAAAAGTGGTATTGTTGTTATGAAAGTATATGTGTAAGCCCCAAAATCAAGTATACATACTGGACTTTAGTGTATTATCAATTTGCTTATATTTCATAAAATTTGGTGGGCTTTATATTTTCTTTTGTTAGGTATTTCTAATTAACTTTTTTTAATTCTTTAAATTAGATATAGGTATCTATGAAGGGGGTAGGAGGGAGTTTACTAAGCTGGTTGAGCTCCCTCTATTATCTTTCTAAACATTTCAGGAGAAGATAAATTTTTGTCCAAGTAGATCAAGTGTAGAGGCAGGATGTTTTATCCAAATTTTCAAAGTATGCTTTTGTAATCAACCATTTGATTATTTTTAGTATATATTTTTGTGACCTAGATTATTGTAATAATATTTTGAGGAGATATAAGTTGATTACACTATTTTTATCCTTTGGGAAATTTAGTAGAACTTGATGTATTATTTATGGATAAGAAAGTTAAATATAGGCTCAGGTAAGTCCAATACTTTAATTAAATCTTAGGTCATTGCATAATGGTTAGGTACTGATTAGCATGGTGTGTACTTTCCTCTCAATATGGGTGAGTATCATGTGCTGCTTTTCCATTTGCAGGAAAGGTGCTCCAATGATTTTGATCAGTCACACCAACATTAGTGCTCTCTATTAACATGGATGGCATTTATTTTGTGGCATGTGTACACTTCTTGAAGGTTCATGAGGGTTGTTAAACCTTTATGAACTTGCCCGAGGCTAACCAAGAGGCCAGGGGGGGAGAATTGGTTATTTAAAAATTTTATAAATAGAAAAGGAAAATCTTTTTGAATATTTTAAAATGAATACTTTATGCATAAGCAATAGTAATTTCATAATAACAAAGATCAGAGATTTTGACCATAAAACAAATCACAAAATAATACATAAATTAAATGTGAAATGCTAAATAGAAAGAACACACCAGATTTATAGTGGTTTGGTCAACTTGACCTACATCCACTTCCCAAAAATCTCCTTTTCAGGTATTGCACTAAAAGTAGCATCTCTGCTTTTGCCCCCAAAGCAAGGTGGAGAAGCCCTTACAAAATCTTTCTACCAACACAATGAGGAAGAGTTCCTTAAATTATTTTATTCCCTCCTGGAATATGAAAAGAACCTAGAAATCCTTTACTCCCTCCTAGAGTAGGCAGAGAATCTCAAAATCTTTTTACTCCCTCCTAAGAGTAGGCAGAGAGACTTGGAATTCTTTTCACCCTCTTGGTGAAGGCTGAGAACCTCGATCCGATACTGATAAAGATCTCCCCAGAGCTACTAAGGAACTAAAAAAGCAACTTGAAGAAGATGGTGGAAACCTTGATTGGAGCAACCTTTGTGAATTCCTCATAACTTCCCCTAACAAAGATCTCTCTCCCTCTCTCTCAAAGATTTCCTCTTCTTTTTTCACTAAGCTCTCTCTCAGGTCAACCCAATAATAAAAGATATCTCATAAGGGTATTAGAAATCCTTAAATAGTGGACTTAAAAAAACCCTAAATTTAAAGAGATCCATCTTATGTTAGTACAATACGATACATGTATCATACGGTATGATAAATTCAATTCAAACTCATCCAACAAGATTTTTTTGACCTGTTGCAAATTTAGGTCCAAATATAGTGATTTTGATGATAATAAATATTATTTTTTTCTTTACTGATGCTATTCTTGCATATCTATTTTGTTTTCCCTACTCACTAATCTTTCAAGTCCACAAGTTTACTTGCAACGCCAATCAACTCAAGATTGGGTAGACAATGGTTGAGTCTATCTATAATTTAAATTTTAATGTACATTTTACCTTTCTTGAGTTAAGTCATATATCTGGGGGACCCCAAGCTAAATAATAATGCACACACATATTTAGGGGAAGTGATTTAGTAAGATATAGAAATTTCTTTTTATTGAATTGATCATATAAGATAATTTTAATCATTCTGGATGATCAATTAAAAATAAAACCCTTAATTATGGATGAAAGTTTGTTAGGATGTTAAGCCTTTATAAACTAGCCCGAGGCTAATCATGAGGGGGGCGAGGGGGCTAAATTAGTGTTTTAAAAATTCTCAAACAAAAATTATGATCCTTTGAAATATTTTAAAATCACAAACCAAACAATCATTCATTCGAAAAGAAATTACAGAAATTAAATATGAAAAATGCAATAAGAAAGAATGCACTAGATTTTATAGTGTTTTGATTAAATTGACCTACATCCACTTCGTCGAGCCTCTCCTATTAGTATTTCACTAAACTCAGTGACTCTTCTTTTGCTTCACACAGTAAGGCAGATAAGCCTGTACAAAAATCCTTTTCATCAACCCCGATGAGGCAAAGAACCCAACTCCTTTTGCTTTCTTTTAAAGCAGGTAGAGAACCCAACTCGTCTCACTTCCTCCTGAAGCAGGTACAGAACCTCAATCAATCGCTAAAGTAGACCTCTCTAAAACTTCCAAGGAACTAGGGATGATAACTAAAGAAGATGACTCGGTCCTTGCTTTGAGCAACCTTTACGAAACCCTCACAAACTCTCCCTTAAAAGATCCTCTCTCTCTCTCTCTCTCTCTCTCTCTCTCTCTCTCTCTCTCTCTCCCAAGATCTCCCTCTCCTCTTGGCTCTCTTAGGTCATGGTAGTAGCAAAAGATCACATCTTGAGTAAATAAGAGATCTTATATAGAAGGGCTTCAAAATTTCCCTAAATTGCATCAAACTGATAAAGATCATCCAGGATGATTGACACATCATCCCATATGATCAGTAAAAATTTAGCTCAATCAGCTAGGATGATATGGGGGAGGCTCTATGATTAGAAGATTTGTTTGTTCTGATTGTCCAAAATGTTGGGACATCATCATGTACGATTATTTCAAAAATGTCAAGTATCATTCAGACATCGCTCTGTTCGACCAGACTTTCATGTTGGATGATGAAAAAATAACTGATCGTCTATGATGATTCTTGGATCGTCTAGTATGATTAGTTCAAATGAATACATATCATCATGAACATCATTCTAGTTGTCTAGGAAGAAACTATGGTTTGTTTAGCTAATCGTCCAGGACGATCCTATGACCATCTAGGATGATATAATCAATCAAAAAACCTTAATTACTTTCGTTAATCATCAGACTAATTTAGGTATAATAGTAATGCATCATCCAGGAAGATGTCCTGTATGATATCTAAAAATAATAATATACCTAAAAGAGTTGGTGGCTGTTCTATCTTATTCGAGCATATCATATAGGATGATTTTCTTAATTTGGCTACCTTTAATTAGGATGCCCTAATTAGGATTTCTATTTTTAACTATTCATCTAGAATAATTTTGGAAAATCTCAAAAGATATGATCAAAAATATAAAACTCTAAAATAGATAAAAAAATTTTCCTCTGAGTGTGTGTGCAAAGTTACATAGCATTAAGACCCACTTTATTACATTTCACTCAAGAAAAGGTAAAAATATTTGACGTACACTTACAGACTGACTCAGTCCTAATCTACCTAATCTTAACCTAGCTTGATTTGTAATTGACCTTGTGGACCTGAAATATTAGTAGACAGGGCAATCGTAAAAAAATAGAAATGTTAGAAATGTTTGCTATTATTAAAATTATAATCCTTGAATCCATATTTGCAACAATCTCCCCCTTTTTGATGATGGCAAATAGTTGGTAGAAAGTTCAACTTAAGTAGTTAAATGAAACATAACATGAAGGAAAATATTTGAACCAAGCAATGCAAATTTTACTAAATTCAAATATATGGTATAAAAATAGTAGTAGTATAAAAATAGTACAATGAAATAACACAAACACTACCACTACTCCCCCTTCTAACATCATAAAAAGGAGAAGGAAAATATAAAAGAATAATAGAACATAAAATAGAAACTAATCAACATCAAAAAAAGATAGCACAAGCAAACAATCTATAAGTATGAATGGCCTTGATCATCAGAAGGAGGTGGTTGTGGTGGCTGAAAGAAATTGAATATAGCAGCAAGCTGCTCCCCTAACTAGGCCATATCCTTGTCATGATGCTGCTGTTGGAGGTGTGTCATGTACGTATCAATCCAGCAACCTCCTCTGCATGATGCTGCTTATGTGCAATAATGTAAGAGTCAAAATGAGCCTCCCACTAGTCGAACCACTCCACCAGCTGATCTAGTTATGAGTGTTGGAAACAAAGTAGGTGCAGGAGCAGCATCCTCCTCAGTTCCCTTAGCCTTTTCACACTCTGGGTGGAGATGAGTATTGTGAAGAATGTGGAAGGAGCTGTTGGAGTATAAGGCAAGATAAAAATTAGGTGGGACTGGATATTAAAGATTGTATTTGGTTTCTAGAACATAGGCTATGATGTGTCCTAAGGCAAGGTTAGGCTTCTTTTATGCCCTAGATCCTTAATAGTAGTCAGATTATTAATGTATCAGAAAAGGGGATTAGTAGCATTGAACTCTCTATGGGCCACGATATAGAAGGTGGTAATTGAAAGGAGAGGAGTGATGTGGATACGATCACCAACTATAAGAATTTTTTAGGTGCAAAGTACATATTGGATTGTCCTAACATCTTTAACTAAGTTGGTAGATGCCCCATCAAGATATAAGACACTAGTGTTTCTCAGAAGGTGACTGGCAGAAGCCCAGCCATAATTAGGATCTTGAGACAAGAGATGAGTTTTATCTCTAGTAGTGGACAGTTGGAGGAGTTCATGACAGCTTGATATGTAATTTCTATAGATCATTTATTAGCATAGAATTGAAGAGAAGTGTAAGTGGAGTTGATCCTAAGGCTCAAAAAAAATTCATAAAGAATTTTAGAATTGAAAGGGAAGGCGAGTGTGAGGATAAAGGTAACGGAGGTGTGAGCAAATAATATTAAGGATAGGGTAAGTGAGCCTACGAGGGTTGATGAACCTAGATAGTGTGATCTCAATAGTCTCGTAATGAAGGTAGGCGGCTTGGTTAGCCTCCTCAATGAATCGAGGGTCAACAGTGGCCCTCAAAGAACTTTTAGACAATATTTTGGAGTGCTTGTCACTCGCCATTGAGAAAATGAGGGAGAGGAAGGAAGGATTATCAAGGATTGAAGAAGAAAGGTGTGAACAAAATGGTTAAAAATGGTAGTTTATAAACAATCAGCCTTATCATCTAGGAAAATCACATAATTGTTCAGGACGATCAGGCAAAATTATGACATCTGAGATAACTGTTCAAAAAAGTAGTTATATCGTCCAAGATGATCAGACATCGTCCGGGACGATTAGACATAGGCGATCATCCCTAGAAGTCATGCTGGACGATCATTAAAAAAGTAGATTATCAAGGACGATTAGGTGAATCATCCAGGATGATCGACAATAATGGATTGTACCGATCAAATTTAAAACTTGTAATAACTTTGGCCACGTGGATCGTCCAAAATGAATAAGTGGATCATCTTGGATGATCACAAATAATTGAACCAGAATTGATGAGATCAACCAAGACAGTCTGGATGGTCCAAAACAATCATAGATAATTGAGTAGGATTTGATCAGATCATCTGAGATGATGAGGATCATCTAGGATGATCTCAAATAGTTGGGTTAGATCAAACATAGATGGAAGATGAAGGGTGGTGTGATGATGTCGTCCATGATGATATGAATATCGTCCATGATGATGTGATAAAAAATTTAAATTTTGATGATGGAGGAAGATGATCTGAAGGTGCCCCAAAACCAAAAAAAAAAATGAAAAAAAAATATAAAACAGCAAAAAGATGATAAAAATGAAAAAAAGAATGAAAATTTTTTTTTTAACAAAGCAAAAATATGATAAATTTTTCATGTGATTGAATTAAAAATTTATAAGAAAATGAGTTAACATCGTTGAAATCTAAATAAATGGTAGAACAATTGATCTTGTTAAACCTAGCTCGGACTTCTTACAGGGCAAACCATCTTTTAAAAATAAAGATTTAACTCAAAAAAAAAAACAATTGGGTAAGAAAAAGTGATCCATTCAAACCTTATTTCTAGAAAAATATCTTATAGAATAATATACCAAAGTATTTAGTCACAATCATGAATTTCAAAATCATGTCTTTGAAAATATCAAATGACATGGAATTCTTCTAAGATTTAAAAGTTTGAAAGAGAATGAAGCTTACTTTTTTGTGGGCTCATTTTGAGTCTCTTATCAATTGGTTGGCGCACTTTGCACATCATTTGATTTTTGATATACTTTGTATATCTTTCAAATTGATTTTGGCATATATTGTATATCTTTTTAGTTTTCTTTTCTTTTTGTACTCATTTTATGCCTCTTATTATTTTTGCAAGCTAGCTCCCTTTTGAAACTTTTAAATATTCTCAATTGTGAGAATATCTTCCATATATTAGAGAATAAAACCTCACTCTCTAATATAAGGAAGAGTAAACCGCAAAACATAATCAATTTCATTTGATAAATGTTACGATAAGAGTATGAAATCTTAAAAGTGATTTAATGACTTTGAATATTATTTTTAATAGATAGATTACTTAAATAAGATAGAAAGATCTCAATCTTAAAGTCCAGTTGTTAATTTGAGATAGACATTTGTTTAGAAAAGAAAAATATACCCCTAAAAGAAGTTAGAAGAAGGGAAATAATTAATGAAGTTTCTCTCTTTAACTGATTTAGGCATGTCAAACATTGACTACAAATTTTTAAAAATAAAAATAAGGCATAAATTATCATTGCAGCCGTGACCAAAAAAAATTTGAAAGAAAAATAAGAACATTAAAAATGAAAATACTGAAAAAATATTATCAAATAAAAATCAACTCTCAAAACTAAAACAAAATAAAGAATAGGAAATAACAATGAGTCATAAATCAAAAAATATAAAAATTAGAGTTCAAAAATCATCAAGTTCATGTATTTATGTTATCCAAAAAAATTTAAGATAAAGCCCTTATCACGAAGCTAATTGATGCTGAGAAAATTGTGTTTCAAGCCATCAATAAGTAAAATATTTTTAATCAAAAGGTTCTTGGAGTTTCCAATTATACATGTGCCCATCACTTTCTTAGTGGTGTAGTCTCCGAGCATGACCTTGCCTCCAGCCCTGGCCTCCAGTGAAATGAATTGATTGGCATCTCCATTCATGTTTCGTGAGCATATGTTGTCCAGGTAACACATGCTCTTATGAGGTCTTTTGTGAGAGCACCCCTACAAAATCATCAAACGTTAGATATATGAACCCAAATAAGTTTGGGTCCCTTCTTATGTAAAGAAGAATGCAATGCATATTTGTTATGCTATGAATCATGTAATTTGGGTTTTCACACAAAATGTGTACTATAGTGAATAGTAAAAGTGTGGGAGATGTATCCTAGCATGCCATATGAAATACATTTAACACTAGGAAAAGGGTTTATTAATCTATTTAGGTTATAGTGCCTCTTCCTAAGTTTTAAAACTTTTGGCTTTGGATCAAGATTAAAAAAATGTTCAGATGTGCGTGGAATCCGATTTTCCTCAAGTGCTTTTAATTTAGATTTCAAAAATGTGTTAGCACTTTCAAAAATAGCTTTATCAACTTTCAGATAGTGCTCCCTACTCTTAGATTCATCAATATTTGTTTTAAAATCATTTTAATGTGTAGCGTGGGATACTTTCAATGAATCATGCTCAATAACCAACTCATAATGCTTTTTATTTAACTCATCAAACTCATCAAGTAATGACATATGATTGTTATCAAGTGTAGAGTGATATTTAAACAACACTTCATGATCTTTTTTGCAAATTTAAAAATTCCAATTTTAGAATAGCATGCAATTTCTTAAGTTTCTTATATGATGCATGAATTCTCTCAGAAACTTCAAGTAATTGATTTTATGTTAGTTTACATACCTCTTCTTGGTAAGACTGACTAAGATGATCGTTTGCCATCAAACACAAGTTTAATGTCTCCTCTTTAGTTTCAGTCTAAAAGGAGTTAGATACAAAATCTGCCCAGAATGCCTTTTGAAACTATTTTTTATCCTTTATGAACTTGGGTTTCTCCTAACCCTTCTCCTTGTATGGGTAAGCCTTAAGTGTAGGACAATCAGCTTTAACATGTTCCAGCTTCATGTATTCAAAACAAATCATATCAATAAAACTTTTAGAATTCTTGCAACTCTTACCTTTATTCCACTTCTGACGGTGCTTTTACTTCTTCCTTAGAAAGCTTTTGAATTTCCTAGTGATTAAGGAAACATCATTACTTTCAGATTCAAAAGAATCAGTATTTGTATCATTGGCCTATAGTGCCACATTTTTATCTTTTTTCCTCACATGCATCAAGTTGTCTTTGGTTCACTCCTTGCTCATAAGTAATGAGTGATCCAAGTAAGTTATCAATAGAATAAGTATTCAAATCCTTATATTCAATTATTGTAGTTATCTTAGCATCATAGGAAGAAGACAATCATCTCAAAATTTTATTAACTTTTTTATAGTTAGTTAGATATCTTCCTAATGTATGTAGTGAGGTGACAATTTGAGTAAACCTAGTATACATTTCAGATTTCAATTCACTAGGTTTCATGAAAAAAAAGTTCATAGACATGCAAAAAGATATTCAACCTAGATTTCTTAACTTCAGTTGTGCCTTCATAAGTGATACATAATTTATCCTAGATTTCTTTACAAGTGGTACAAGTTGAGATACACATGTAATATTCAGATTTCAAAGAACAAAAAAAAAGTTCAAGCATTTGCATTAAGTTGTGCTAAATCCCTATCATCAAGAGTCCATTTAGTAAAAGGAAGTTCAATTTTTATCCCATTGATTTCACGAGATGGTGGATAATAACCTTCTTTAACAAGCATCCAGATACGATAGTCAATAGATTGTAAAAATGTGGACATACGATTTTTCCAAAAATCAAAAGGTATATTATCAAACAATTGTGGTCGGGTAATGGAATACCCTTATGTAGTATTATGATTATCAAAGTTATCCATGGGTTGAAATTTTAAATGTTTTTTAAAAACTCAGTTTTATAAATCTCTCTCTAATACCACTTGAAAGTTTGTTAGGGATGTTAAGCCCTTATGAACTAGCTCGAGGCTAACTAAAAAGGAGGGGGTGAATTAGTATTTTAAAAATTCTTAATAAAAAATCACGATCCTTTAAAATATTTTAAAACCATAAACCAAATAAGCATTCACCAAAAATAAAGTACAAAAATTAAATGTGAAAAATGCAATAAGAAAGAACACACAAGATTTTATAGTGGTTCCGTCAACTTGGCCTACTTCCATTTCCCAAAGCCTCTCCTTCGAGTATTGCACTAAACTCAGTGACTCTCCTTTTACTCCCACAGTAATGCAGAGAAGCTTGTACAAAACTCCTTTCCACCAAGCCAGATGAGGCAAAGAATCAAACTCCTTTCACTTCCTCCTAAAGTAGGCAGAGAACTTGACTCCTTTCACTTTCTCTTAAAGCAGACAGAGAACCTCAATCAATAACTGAAGTAGACCTCTCTAGAACCTCCAAGAAACCAGGGATGATGATTGGAGAAGATGACTTAGATCCTTGATTGGAGCAACCTTTGTGAAACCCTCATAAACTCCCCTCACAATATCGTCTCTCTCTCTCTCTCCCTAAGCTCTCGCTCTCCTCTTGGCTTTCTTAGGTTAGGATAGTAGCAGAAGATCACATCTTGAGTAAACAAGGGATCTTATATAGAAGGTCTTTAAATTTGCACTAAAATGCAACAAACTAACAAAGATCATCAAGGATGATCGATGGGTCGTCCTGTACAATCAGTACAAATTCAACTCGATCAGCCAGGATGATCTTGGGGAGGTTAGATGATTAAAAGATTTATTTATTCTGATCATCTAGGATGATGGGACATTGTCCTATACAAATAGTTCAAAAATGTCAAGTATCGTCCAAACCATCGCTCTGTTCAGCTAGACTTTCCATGTTGGATGATGAAAAAATAATTGATTTTTTAGGATGATTCTTGGATCATCCAGTATGATTAGTTCAAATGAATATATATCATCTAGAACATCTTTTTGGTCATCCAGGAAGAAATAAAGGTTTGCTTAGCTTGATCATCTTAGATGATCCTATCCAGGACAATATGATCGATCAATCAAATCTTAATTGCTTTCCTTAATTATCAGACAAATTTAGGCATAATTATAATACTTTATCCAGGATGATGTCTTGTATGATTTCTAAAAATAATAAAAAGCCTAAAAGAGTTGGCATGGTGATTCTTTCTGATTTGAGCATATTATCCCGAACGATGATAATATCGTTCAGGATTGATTTGCTTAATTCAGCTATCTTGCCACCAGGATGACCTAATTAAGGTTTTTATTTTTAAATGATCGTCTAAGATTATTTTAGATCATTTCGGATGATATGATCAAATATAAAAAACTCTAAAACAAATAAAATTTTTTCCCTCTGAGTGTGTATGTGTTTTATTACATAGCATTAGGACTCACTTTGTTGCATTTGACATAAGAAAAGGTAAAAATACTTGATGTACACTTACAAACTGACTCAGTCCTAATCTACATAATCTTGAACTAGCTTGATTTACAATTGAACTTGTGGACCTGAAACATTAGTATGCAGGGCAATCATAGAAAAATAGAGATCTCAGAAATGTTAGCTATCATTAAAATTATAATCCTTAAATCCATATTTACAATAAGGGCATCCTGCTAATTAAGCGTGATTAAATAATCATACTATATGATCTGTATCATATAGAACAATGAGTGCAAATTATGAAAAATAGCTGCCAATCACAATTTAGGTAATATTTTGATTTTCAAATTTTTTCTAATCATATAGGATGATATGCATCATTTAGGATGATTTATGATAATTATGCCTAAATTGATCCAGTGATTAGGGGAATAATTATGATTATATTGCTTGATCATATCATATAAGATGATCTACTTAGATCATACTAGACAATATATTATATTTCATAGGATGATCCCTTATCGTCCAAGTCAAAAACCATAAATTTCTTCTATTTGTCTAGGAGATCATATTGGATATCTCTAGAGAGTTAAGGATGATATGTAGATTTCCAGCCATCATCCCATATATACTAGATGATCAATATAGTATCTTGAACTAATCATCCCAAACAATCACATAATTGTCCTGGATAATCTGTATAAATACTTGAACTGATTGTACAGGGAAAAGCTAATCGTACTGGTTGAAAGGGCTATTTTATACTAATCGTACAAGATGATTTATAAGTCATATTGGATGAACTTCGACAACAAGTTAAAAATTAGGGCTTCTTTTAAGGCTCTCTATTTAAGCTATCTTATTGTCTTTTAAGACAATCTTTTGCTATGGAGTTGATATGAGAGAGGAGCTTAGAGAAGGAAGAGAGAGGGCTTGAGAGAGAGAGAAATCCTTGTGGGAGAGTTTTGAGGGATTTATAAAGGTTTCTCCAAGCAAGCTTTTTACCATCTTTTTCAAGTTTCTTTTCTAGTTCCTTGGTCGCTCTGCGGGAGATCTTCATCAATATTGAATCTAGGTTCTCTGCCTTCACTAGGAGGGTGAAAAAAGATTCCAAGGTTCTCTACCTACTCTAAGAAAGAGTAAAGGATTCCAAGGTTCTTTTTTTACTCTAGGAGGGAGTAAAAGGATTCCAAGGTTCTCAAACCTACTCTAGGAGGGAGTAAAAGGATTAAAGATACTTTGCCTTATCGGCTCGGTGGAAAGATTTTATAAGGGCTTCTCTGCCATGCTGTGACGGTAAAAAGAGAGATACTATTTTTAGTGCAAGACCTAAAAAGGATATTTCTGTGGAGTAGGCGTAGGTCAAGTTGATTGAACCACTATAAATCTAGTATGTTTTTTCTAGTTGCTTTTCTATTTTTAATTTTTGCATTATTTTGTGGTCGAAATCTCTGATTTTTGTTTTTGTGAAATTACTGTTGCTTTCGTATTTTCAAAATCTCAAATTTAATTTTCGCTTTTTCCTTTCACCTATATGTTTTAGGAAGAGAGCTTATAAATTATGAAAAAGTTAATAAAACATTTTATTGTTTACCATATTCCTATGATGCAAAAATAACTTCCATTACTAAATCTAAAAATCTAAATATTTATTCTACAAATAATTTACTTGGATCACTCATTGCTTATGAGCAAGGAGTGAGTCAAAGACAGCTTGATGTAGGTGAAAGGAAAAAAGAAAAAATTGTAGCCTTAAAGGCTAATGATTCTGACAGTGAATCTTCTAGACAAGATGATGATTACATTGCCCTGATGACTAGACAATTCAAGAGCTTTTCAAAGAAAAAAAAATGTCATCAATAGTAGAATAAGGGTAACAATGGTAAAACTTTGAAAATTTCTTCTAATATTATATGCTTTTAATGCAGGAAGCCAAGGCACTTGAAGTCTAATTACCCAACTCTTAAAGCTCACCCAGGAAAGGAGAATGGTAAAGAAAAATACAAATTCAGGAAGGGCAAGCAAATGACTCAAAAAGCTTTTTAGGAAAATTCAGCATTAGACTCTTTCGAAAACTAAAGCGGAAGAGGAGGTAACCAAACTATGCTTAATGGAAAGAGAACATCTTGATCTTTCTAATAAATAGGAGGTATGTGAGCATACTTATGATCAATTATTTGAAGTTTCTAAAAAATTCATACTGCATATAGGAAGCTTAAAAAATCACATGCCAACCTTAAATTTGATTTTTTAATTATGCAAAAAGAACATGAATGCTTAAGAATAGATCATTCCACTATGCATAATTATCACATAGCTTTGTTAGATGAATTTAACATTTTAAACAAGAAGCATTCTGAATTAACTAAGTTGCATAATTCCTTGAAAATATCACATGTTGAATTAGAAAATGCTTACTAGAGATTAAAAATCTTGCATTTGAAATTGATAATAGGGATCATGCATTGAAAATTGAAAATTTTATTCTTAAAAGTGCAAACCAATTTTTACAAATCAAAGTAAGTGCTTCAAAGGAAATAAAAAAACCACATTCACTTGAAGATTTTTATAATCCATCACATTAGCATGCATCATTCGAACCTAAGAAGGGGCACCACAACCCAAATAAATTAGTAAATTATTTTCCTCGTGTTAAATATTTTTCTTGTGATATGCTAGGACATATCCTCCACACTTGCACCGTTTATCGTAGAACACATTTAGTGTAGAGACTAAAACTTTGAAATTCATAGCATAACACACATGCATTTCATTCTTCCTTCCATTTGATGGGACCCAAACCTATTTGGATTCCCAAATCTAACATCTGATGATTTTGAAGGGATGTTCTCATAGAAGTCCTTATGAGAGCATATGGTACATGGAGAGTGGATCTTCAAGGCACATAACTGGAGATGTAGATCAACTTATTACACTATAGGCCAGGGCAAAAGGTAAGGTAACACTTCGAGATAACACCACCAAGAGAGTGGTTGGATTAGGAATAATTAGCAACTCCAAGAATTTTATTATTGAAAATATTTTACTCGTAGATGGATTGAAACATAATCTGTTTAGCATAAGCCAACTTTTTGATAAAGGATTTAGCATTAAATTTTTATCTACCAACTACATGATTATCTTAAATAAAAATACCATGCTGCAAAAAAAAAAAAAGAATTAATAATATTTACATTCTTGATTTAAATTAAGTTGAACATGCTACTTCTTTTTGCCTAAAAATTGTTGTTAATGAATCTTGATTATGACATAGGAGATTGTGTCATGCAAGTATAAAAAATCTTAAGAAAATCACCCAAAAAGGCTTAGTGAGAGGTATTCCGAAACTAGAGTTCACTAAGGACCACCTCTATGATGCCTATCAATTAGGGAAATAAATCAAATCCTCCTTTCACTCAGTCAAAGACATAAACACTAGCAAACCCTTAGAAGCCCTACACATGGATTTCTTTGGACCTATTAGCACTGCAAGCTTAGGAGAGAAAGTCTTTAGGTATGTGATTATTAATGATTATTCAAGGTTTACTTGAGTTAGATTCCTATCTCATAAAAGTGAATCATTTGAGGAGTTTAGGTCTTTTTCCACTTGGATTAAGAGGAAACTAGATTGTGAAATTTTAACCATTCATAGTGACTATAGGTAGAGAATTTTAAAAAAGAAATTTGAATCTTACTATAAGGAGCAAGGGATATATCATAATTTTTTAGTTCCTAAAACCCTTCACCAGAATGGGGTTACTAAAAGAAAGAACAGGCCCTAGTAGAAGCCACTAGAGACATGTTAGTTGAATACCCACTTCCTATATATTTTTGGGCAAAAGTGGTGAATATAGCCTGTTATGTTTTGAATAGGGTAAATATTAGATCCAAGCTAAATAAGACACTCTATAAAATCTTGAATAATAGAAAATATCCACTAGGAAAATTTAACCCTAATTATGATGAAGGAGTGTTCCTAGGTTAGTAAAATATTGGAAAATTCTATAAAGTTTTAAACAAAATAACATTGTTAGTTGAGGAGACCTCTCATATTGTATTTAATGAATCTGATAATTCTGGAGGGTCTAGGATAGAAGAAGAATAGGTTGTAGAAGTTACCTAAGGATTAGAATCTATAAATATGAAGGAAAGGATAGAACCAGAAAATAATTGACCTAAGGATCTAAATATTCTTCAAGTCATCCTAAAAAATTGATCCTATGAGACCCCTCTGAAAGTGTTAGAACTAGGAGTGGACTTAAAAAGAAATAAACCACTCTGCCTTCATTTCAATGATTGAACCCACCAATATTAATCAAGCTCTATCTAATGAATTTTGGATCCTTGCCATACAAGAAGAGTTAAATCAATTTGTAAGGAATGATGTTTGAAAACTTGTTAAAAGACCTAAGGACCAGAATGTGGTTGGAATTAAATGGGTTTTCAAAAATAAAATGAATGATTCGAGTGTAGTGGTAACGAATAAGGCAAGATTTATGGCTAAGGGGTATAACCAAATAGAAGAGATTGTCTTTGAAGAGAGCTTTGCCCCCTATAGCTAGATTAGAAGCCATTAGGGTATTAATAGCCTTTGCTTATTTTAAGGGATTTAAACTTATACCAAATGGATGTTAAGAGTACCTTTCTGAAAGGGGTGATAAAAGAAGATGTGTATATTAAATAACCTCTAAGCTTTGAAAATTCACAATTTTTAATCATGTGTTCAAATTAAAAAATATATTATATAAACTTAAATAAGCACCCAAAGCATGATATGAAAGGCTAAGCACATTTCTATTATAAAGAACCTTTATTAAGGTGAGCATAGACACAACCCTATTTCTAAACAAGGTAGGAGACAAACTACTCATTGTCTGATTTTATATTGATGATATTTTGTTTAAATCTTCTGATAAAAATCTTTGTGATGAGTTTTTAAAAATAATGAGTAAGGAATTTAAGATGAGTATGATGAGAAAATTGACCTAAATTTAGCAAAAGGCAGAAGGATGAAATCAATCATTATTCAATCAAAATACATTAAAGACATCCTTAAGAAATATAAAATGGATAAAACCAAGCAAATCAACACTCCTACGAGTTTCACAATTTAGTTAGATAAGGATTCAAATAAAAAATTTATTAATCAAAAGAAATATAGATGAATAATTGGAACACTTCTTTACTTGACTACTAGCAGACCTGGTATTTTATTTAATGTTTATCTCTATGCTAGATTTCAGGCTGATCCAAAGGAGTCCCACTTGACTACTGTTAAGAAAATTCTTAGATATCTCTTAGAAACTCTAGATATAGGAATCTGGTATCATATGTATACCACATCCTTTGAAATCATAAGATATTCTGATTTAGATTTTATAGAATGCCTAGTTGATAGAAAAATAACTTCTAAAACATATTAATTCATAGGATAGTATTTAGTCTCCTAGTTTAGTAGAAAATAAAACTTAATTACCCTATCCACTACTGATGTTGAGTACATAGCCTTAGGAAGTTGTGTGGCCTAAGTCCTCTAGTTAAAGCAACAAATTCTATATTTAGGATTACTTGTGGGCACAATTTCAACCCTATGTGATAATACTATTATCCTTTGTATTTAAAAGAATCCAATCCAACACTCTAGGACCAAACACATTGATATAAGGCACCACTTTATTAGGGACTATATTACTAAAGGAGACATAGAGCTACACCATGTAGCCATTAAAAACCAACTTGCTAATATCTTTAAAAAACCACTAGCTTTTAAAACTTTCAATATCTTAAGAACTAGATTAGATGTGATAGATATTAATGCTTGAAATTATTTCTTCTATTTTTAATGTTTTATTTTTATTTTATTTGTATGTTTATTTCCATTTATGTATTTCTATTCAATGTTTTTTATTTTTATCTATTATTTTTTCCTTCAGTATTTTTAAAGAATTAGATCAATGCTCACTTCTGATATTGAATTCTTAAATAATATTTTTGCCTTGATTTTGATTTTAGAAATTAGTAAACAATGATTAACTTTCCTAAATAAGTTAAAGGAAGAAACATCGATGATTGTCTCTCTTCCTCTAACTCCCTTAGAGATCTATTTAGTCTTCCTATAGTAATCTATTTCATATGAATAATATTCAAATTCAATAAAATCCACTATTGAATTTTTGAAATCAAGTTGTTACTTTTATCATATGGATATGATTCTACTTTGTGATTTACTCTTCCTTATATTAGAGAGTGAGTTTTTTCTTCTCTTATATTTAGAAAATAATCTCACAACTGAGAGTCTTTAAAGTTTTTGAAAGAAAGCCAACTCGTAAAAATGATAAGAAGTATAAAATGAGTCCAAAAATAGTAAAATGATGCACAATAATTGCCAAGTAATTTCAAGATACACCAAAGTATATCAAAAATTAAAAGATGCGCAAAGTGTGCCAGATAATTGAAAACGATGCACAAAATAAGCTCACAAAAAAATAAATTTTATTCTCTTTCAAGTCTTTAAATCTTAGAAGAATCCATGTGCTTCTTGATATTTTCAAATACATGAATTTAAAAATCATGATTTTGGTTAATTACTTTGCAATATTATTCTATCAAATACTTTTCTGAAGAGAAGTTCGAAAAGATTACTCTTCTTATCAAATTTATTTTCTATATTAATTTTTATTAAAATAATTTTAACCTATAAGAAGTCCGAGTTAGGGTTAAAAAGATTGGTTTTCTAATCATTCTGAATTTCAATATTGTTAATTCATTTTTTACTAATTTTTAATGTACTTGCAAGGAAAATTTATCATTTAATAGAGTTGATCGGTTCAAAAAAAGGTGTGTACTTTTGATTGTATTTATGACTAATTTTTTGTTTAGGTTTTTTGTTGTTTTATACTTTTAGTTTTTTTTTTTTATTTTGAATATCCTCCTCATCATCACATTCCATATCCTAAATTTTTCTATTTTGCTCACATCATCCAGGACGATACACATCATCCTATACAATCTGAACAAAAATATACCTATGTGATCATAACATATCTAATGGCTGATATAGATAAATTATTGGTGATCGCCCCGTATGATTCAGAGATCGTACTAGATGATCCATGTGGCAGAAGTCCTTAGATGATTTGACTGTTATTAGAAAGATCTATTATGATACTTTGTCCAGGATGATACACATGTTCATCATGTATGATCCAGTTAGTCAACGATCGTACAGAATGACTCGACTATACAATCACTCAGTGTTTAATTATCTAGCATGATATTTAATTGTATTGTATGATATGACCAAACTATTTAACCAATCATCTGGATGAATTGATTACACCCAATCATCTAAGATGATCTCATGATCTTTTAAGATGATCTCATGATTGTACAGTACGATCTGGTGAAATCTATTTAAATAGACAAAAAACATTCAATTTCTTCACACCATTCTAATAACCTAATATTGTACTTCTCTCTTTCAGTTGTTCCTTCCTTATAATGGCTGGTGGAAAGCATTCCCAAGCACTTGAAGTTAATTCCTCTAGGAGAACCATTGATCCTAGATTCACTGAAGAAGCTGATGAAGGAGCTTATCATTGCTACAAAAATGCTAGAATTAACTCGTCCAAAATAGTCAACTAAGAGGTGTTAACCTTTCAGGTTCTTGAACTTTTTACCCACACATCTCTTAGATTCATCTTTACTTTGGCCTTTCCCTTTAATTTTGAATTACTTTTTGAATTTTTATGAGCTTGAGAATCAATAGTGAGGGTACTTCCCTCAAATCTGTTGTTAATAGGCGGCTAGTAGAGATCACCTACTAAGACCTACATGAATTTCTCCATCTTTCAACTACTAGTGTAAAAATTCATATTCACAATTCAAATCTTGATTTTGATTGGACCAAAGACGACATAATTCTAAGAAAATCCAATGCTAACTCTCACATTTATGCTGTTAATATATTAGTGCAAAATGTTAGGATCATCCAGCATATTATTCGCAACTTCATAATTCTAAAGGTTGGTGATCGGATAAATATTACACTTTTGTTGCCTCTTATAACTTATTTCATAATGGCTGAAATTGACTTTAATGTAGTTGACCTTCTTATTCGCAACCTTGAAAATCTGATAGTCATTAGAGATCCCTGCCATAAGAGATTGCCTAATCTAACTTTAGGATATCTCATTTCCTTTGTCCTAGAGTCCAAATACAACCTTTAATATCATGCACCACCTAATCACTTTCCAGTCTTCTATTTCAATAGCTCCTTCCACATCCTTCATAGTGCTTATCGTCCATAACATTTGATTAGGGTGATCACCCAGAAGAGGAAGAGCAAGATCAATCTCAAGCATAAGCTCCTATCTCCCAATAGTCTCCCATTGATCAGCTGGTTCAAAGTTTTGACCAATGGGAGGCTAGGTTTGACTCCTACGTAGCCATTCAGGAGCAGCAACATGCCCAGGACTTAGCTCGGTTTGATGCCAACATCGTACAGTAGCAGCATGACAAGTATATGACTTGGTTTAGGTAAGCAGCTTTCCTCTCTTCACCGATACTTTCATCCACCACCACCACCACCTGATCATGGTTTTTTTTTTTTTAATTTGCTAATGCTTTTGGTTCTATGTTTGTACTTGTCTTCCTTTTTGTACTATATTATATTTAATATTTTTTCCTCATTTTTGTAATATAAAAAAAGGGAATAGTCTATTGTGAGCTTATGGTTTAATGAAATTTACTTTGTTCTATTTATTGTTTAATTTTTACTCTATTTTTTTTTATGTCTCATATTTCCTTTAAAAAAAAAAATTAACTCCCCTTACTTTCAAAATTTCATCTTCTAAGGGGAGTTTCATAAAATATCAAAGAGCATTGAACCTTTTTAATTACAATATTTTTTATCATCAAAAAGGGGGAGATTGTTTCAAATATTGGCCCATATATAATGATTTTGATGATAACAAATATTATTATTTCTTTACTATGATGTTCTTGCATATCTATTTTGTTTGACCTGCTCATTAACCTTTCAAGTCCACAAGTTCT
This sequence comes from Dendrobium huoshanense, assembly GCA_016618105.1. Lineage (NCBI taxonomy): Eukaryota > Viridiplantae > Streptophyta > Magnoliopsida > Asparagales > Orchidaceae > Dendrobium > Dendrobium huoshanense. The sequence continues at coordinate 29,235,699 of CM028345.1, forward strand.
CTTGCAATGACAATCAATTCAAGATTGGGTAGATAGTAGTTGAGTCTATCTATAATTTAAATTTCAATAAATTCTTTCCTTTCTTGAGTCAAGTCATGTATCTGGTGGACCCCAAGCTAAGTAACCTTTCACATACACATTCAGGGGAAGTGATTTAGTGAGTTAGAGAAATTTTTATTTTTTTACCTAATTATACAGGATGATTTTAATCATACTAGATGATCAGTTAAAAATAAAAACCCTAATAAGGGCATCCATGGTAATTAAGAGTGATTAAATTAATCATATTGTACGATCCATATCATATAAGACGATCAGTTCAAAATGTGAAAAATAGCTTCCAATCATAATTTAGGTAATATTTTGATTTTTAAAATTTGTTCTAATTATACAGGATGATATGCACCATCCTAGATGATTTATGACAATCATACCTAAATTGATATGGTAATTAAGGGAATAATTATGATTAGATTGCTGGATCATATTGTATAGGATGATCTACTTAGATCGTATTGGATGATCTATTATATTTCATAGGATAATCACCTATTGTCCATATCAAAAATCATAATTTTTTCTAATCGTCCTATGAGATCATATTGGACGTCTTGAGAGGGTTACTGGACGATATGTAGATTACCACCCATCATCCCATATCATACTGGACGATCAATAAATTATCTTGAACTAATCATCAAGACAATTATATAACTGTACTGGATGATATATATATATATATATATATAAATATTGAAACTTATTATACAAGGCAAACCTAATCGTACTGGCTGAAAGGGCTATTTTGAACGAATCATATAGGACAATCTTTGATAGCAAGCTGAATATTTGGGCTTTTTTTAAGGCTCACTATTTAAGCTCTCTTATTCTCTCTTGAGAGAATCTTTTGCTATGGAGTTGATCTGAGAGAGAGGTCAGAGAAGAAAGAGAGAGGTCTTGAGAGAGAGAAATCCTTATGGGGGGGGGGGGGGAGTTATGAGGGATTCACAAAGGATTCTCCAAATAAGGTTGCCATGGTCTTCTTCAAGCTGCTTTTCTAGTTCCTTGGTGGCTTTGGGGTAGAACTTCATCAGTCTTGGATCTAGCTTCTTTACCTTCACCAAAGGGTGAAAAGGATTCCAAGGTTCTATGCCTACTCTAGGATAGAGTAATAGGATTCCAAGGTTCTCTACCTACTCCAGGAGGGAGTAAAAGGATTCAAGGCACTCTGTCTCATCGGATCGGTGAAAATATTTTGTAAGGGCTTCTTCGTCTTGCTGTGGGGCCAAAAGCAGAGGCAACTTTTAGTACAATGCTTGGAAAGGAGGTTTATAGGGTGTGGACGTGGGTCAAGTTGACCAAACCACTATAAATCTGGTGTATTCTTTATGGTTACTTTTCTTCATTTAATTTTTGCATTATTCTGTGATTTGTTCTATGGATAAAATTTCTAATTTTTGTTATTATGAAATTACTATTTCTTCCACATAAATTATTATTTTTTAAATATTCAAAAGGCTTTTTTTTATTAAAGACATTTTAAAACAATCAATTCACCCCCCTCTTGGTTCAGCCTTGAAACTAGTTTTTAAGGGTTCAACAACCCTCACAAACTTTTAAGATGAATTGTTCAACTTTTATAAAACCTCATAAAGTATGATATAAACATCGTACGATATGATATATAGAAATTTCTTCTATTCGTTTGGGATGATCCTTAGGATGGCCAACTTTGTACACGGATGATTATCCAGCATTATGGACATCGTATGGAATGATCAGTACAAAAATCATAGATTCCATTTGGCATGATCTATAGGATAACCAATTTCATACACAGGTAATAGTATAGTATAAACTATATCATACAATACAATCAATCATAATAATTATCAATAATTTGATTGCCTGATAGAGCAAGATTAAATAAGAAATTTTTTAATTATGGCATACACTATGAATCAAATTATAATATATGATCAATACAAAATAGTATCTTTCTTAACCTCTAGCTGCTAGGGTTTTGACAGAGCACAACACTTTGTATAATATGAGTTAAAATTATATTATATAAATTACATTGCACGGTACAAAACTAAGATTGTACTGTACAAATTACTTAAAAAAAGACTCTCAAAAATATTTTTATCTCTCCCGTTATGTGTGTGCAAGGTTACTTAGCAATGATATCCACGTAATTACATGATATGACTCAAGAAAGACAATAACATATAATAAAATGAAACTAACTATAATCCTAGTCTACCCAGTCTTTAGCTGATCAAAATTGCAAGTAAACTGTGGAATGATTTTCTAAAACATTAGTACACACAAAAATAAAATAAAATATAATAGAAATAGGAGAAAGCGGTGAAAAACACAATAATGTTTGTTATCATCAAAATCACAGTGTTTGAAATAAGTTTGTAATAATATCCCCCTTTTTAAAATGGCAACATTGTTATTTTTTGATTTTCAAAAAGTTAGTTTTATCTAAACTCCCCATTAGATGAAAATAAATTCTAAGAAAGAGGAGTGTAAATTTTTTTTAATAATAGGAAAATAATAATAATAATAGTGAATAAAAAATAAAATAATAATAATAACAAAATACTACTCCCCCTTTTAACATCACAAAAAGAAGAAAAGAAAAAAAGAAAATAGAAACAAGAAATACATAAAATAATAGACACATAATGAGTAATAACCCAAGGTAAAGAAAGATTTATCACAGACATGAGAACTCTCACGGGCATTTTTTAAAATGTAATAAACTTACTCTACAAATAGAAAAGTTAAATAAGATAAGTGTTGACTTTAATGCAAACAAAGGATTTGGATTCTAGATTTTGCATACCAAGCTTAATGTCTTCACAAGCTAAAATCCTTTGTTTAAACTAAAATCCAATTCAAGAATAACAAATTAGATAAAGAAACTTAATTTTGTTAGATTGTTAGCATGAAATATATCCAATAGAATATTAGTATAAAAGTGATGAATGAAGAACCAAAATTTCCTAAAATCAAGTATAAAACATATTATAAAACACATGAATTTTCTAAGATTTAAAGATTTACTAGAAAGGGAAGCTAATTTAAGTTGAGCTCATTTTGTGCCACTTTTATCAGCTTTTGGCATACCTTGTGCATCTTTTATTTTTTATACACTTAGTGCATCATTTCTTTTTTTTTTTTTTGGCGTCATTGTGTATCTTTTGATTTTGGGCTCATTTTGTGCTCATTTTAATTTTTTTGTAAATTGCTTCCTTTCTAAATCTTTAAGAATCTCAATTGCAAATATTATCTTCAAAATAGAAGAGAAGAGTAACTCACTCTCTTATATAGGGAGGAATAATCTATAAAGCAAACTTGATATTTCTATTAGGAATAAATAACCTGATTTATGCAAAATAATGAATCTCATTGATCATATTACAAAAAAATATTCATGATATGAAAAAGGATGCAGTAGAATGATAATGTTTTCATTTCAACTATCTCAATTCCAATTTGATTTAGATTTCAAGTTCATAAAGGGAATTATCATGCAAAGGAAATAAAAAGGGATTTCAAAATTCCTAAGATTTTTTTATTCTTCAAGTTTTAATAATGCCAACAATTACTTTTTAAACTTTTAAGTTAGAATAAAAGTATGTTTCTTGCAAATAACAAAGAGCATTGTGGAGATTTCATTTGTATAGTTCGATCCAAATCATACAGTACAAGTTCAATTGTACAGTACGATCCAAGTCATACAATATTAGTAATAGAACCACATTTTCTACAGATTTTTAACTAAAAGGCACATAAAAGAGATCTAAGAGTACATAACCAAGTTTAAAAAATACCACTTGAAAGTGAAGAAATAAACATAAAGTAAAATTTTTTAAAATATAAAAGGATTACAACATAAGAGGCGTTGAAAGAAAAAATGTGATACATACATAAAACAACAAAGTACAAAAGAAAATATAGACATAAAAAAAGTATAACACAAATACACTAGTATAGAGGTGGATCCTAATTAGAAGGTGGTTGCGGATGTGGTTGGAAGAACTGGCTAAAGATGTCATATTACTGCTAGATGGAGGTGATCTACTGTTGGATGTTTCCAAATTGCTCCATGAACCAACCCATATCATTATCATGCTAGATTTGTTGTTGATCCAGGTGAGTCTCAAGTATGTCAAATTGTTGAATAAACTCTTCATATTGGTAGTGGTAAGGAGGTGGTGCAGATGCAGGATTGGCTGCAGGGAAAACTTCTCCTTCTTCATCAAAGAGCGGGTCTTCTGGCTCCTGATCTCTATGAAAAAGAATCCAGAAGGAGACATCTGAAAAGAATATTAGAGTGTGGTTGTGAGGAGTAGGATATGTGATGTTGTATTTTTTATTCAAGATATACTCAATCGCATGTCCTAGATCGAGGTTTTACTTTCTCCTTGTGGCTGGAGTCAAATGGAAGTGAGATTTTGGATGTAATCAAATATCATTTGAGCTTTATGCATTTGGGTGTTTGACATTATGAAATAGGTGATAATTGATAGTAGTAGAGTTATATTTATCCGAACTCCAACTTTAAGGATGATAGAAGTTCTCAGAACGTGTTGTATAACCCTAACATTTTGATTTATGGTGTGTACCAAGGATTGGTGGTAGTTTAAGGCAGCATTTTGAAGTAAGAGATTCATAACACTCTAATCAGAGCAGGATCTAGAGGCCATGGCAAAGAGGTCTTTTTCCTTGGGTGTTTAGTTGAAGATGGACTCTTATTTGTCCTCTTCGGTGATTTCCATATTCTGACAACACACTTAGAAAATCATTACAGTAACATCTCCACTAATTCTAAGGTTTTCTAGAAACTTAAAAAGGATTTCAGAGTGAAAGGGATGGGTCAAATTCAGAATAAATTTTAGAGAAGTGGAATTAAAGAGGTTCATTGCTGAAAAGCTAAGGGCTTATTAACTAAGAAGCCTGGATGGTCTGATCTTGGCTTCGTTATTTTTTTGGTAGGTAACTTCATCAGAAGCCATCAGAAAGCGGTCATCGATAGTTTAAGAAGGAAAGATTAGAAGGTTGTGTGGAAAAATTGAAGGAATTGTCTATTTAAATATATCTTTAGTAAATCATATCGTACTATTGTAAGATTGTATGGGGTGATTGCATGTAATTATTGGGACAAATGATTAGTCAAAAAGATGTGTCTTATCATACAGTATGAGCAAAATTTTTATGGGATGATTAAAAACATGGAGCTCATCATAAGGAGTCAAGTTGTACAACTTTTGTTAAAAGGTTCGTATGATATGAATAGTTGTTCATATGATACAATTGATAAAAAATGTCATACCAACTAAAATGAATTCATCCCAATCTGGATTAACACACGGATCGTATGGTTTGAAAGAGGAGTTCGTACAATACGATGGTCAATAATATATACAATTTGGATCGTTCATCAAGGCAAGGGTTGTGATCAAAGTAGTGCTCTGCATATCATACAATACGAATGTGGTTTGTACAGTATGATTAAGGATGAATTTTTTTTTTATTTATAGTAAAGATAGTGAGGTTCAGTAAGGTAATTTTGTGATGATCATGACACAATCATAAAGAACGATAACAACAAAATCAAAAGAATATAAACAAAAATAAAATCACAAAAATTATAAGACAAAAACATATATGTTGAGAAGCTCATGAATGGCTTATTTCAAGTGATAGGAAATAAATATCAAGCACAAAAATTACATATACTCCCACTAGGTCTTTTGTGAGATCCCTTACATCCAAAGATCATGGAAGAATAGTCTTGGGAGCCCAAATTAGTTTGGGTCCCTTCTAGAATTTAGATAAATCTTCATAATGTATGTAATGTTGTGTTTGATGCAACTTTGGTCTCCACACCAACTATGTTTTATGATGAATGTTGCAAGTCTGGCTAATGTGTCCTACCATGTCACAGGAATAACATCTAACATTAGGGAAATGGTTAACTAACCTATGATAGTTATGATTCCTATTCCTAAGTTTATGAGATGCATGACATTGTGAGTACTTACAAATAAGTTTATTTTGTAAAGCCTTTACTTTTTCTAACAACATTTCATTAGTACTTCCAAGTGCAGATATTTCAATTTTTAAATAGTGCTCACTAAGATCTAAAATACCAACACATACTTCTAACTCTTTAAAAGATTTTTCTAAATTAAGATGTAATGCTTTAAAAAAATCATGTGTTTTAGATAAAGAAGAATACTTCTTATTCAATTCATCAAACACATCCAGTAAAGCCATATGATCCTTATTAACATCAAAACCATCTTTTCTAAACATTTAATTTTCTTTTTTTAGTACTAAGCATTCAATTTTCAAGCTAGTAAGCTTTTTTTTTTTAATTTCCTATAAGAATCATGAATCTCTTTTGAAATAATAAATAATTCATCATATGAAAGTTGATATACCTCATCTTGAATCAAATTGATCAAGATAGTCTAAAGTTCGGATAGGTTATTAAGCCTATACTAATGTCCCAAGGCTAACTAAGAGGGGGTGAATTGGTAATTTTAAAAATTTCTTAAATTTTTAATAGAAAACTATTTTTTTTTATTTTTTTAAAGTAAAATTTTCAACCAAAAATACTAAAAGTGCAGAAAGATAAAAATGTGGAAAATAATTGACACCACAAATTTATAGTGGTTCGGTCCAACAAGACCTACATCCACTCCCTGAAGATTCCCTCTTCAAGTATTGCACTATTACCAAAAGTGACTCTCCTTTTGCCCCCACAGCAATGCAGAGAAGTCTTCACAACTTTCCTCTCTTCCACCAATCCCTGGTGCGGTAGAGAAACGTCATCCTTTCACACCCTCTAAGTGTCGACAGGGAACCGTCATCCTTTCACACCATCCAAGTATCGACAGAGAACTGTTATCCTTTTATACCCTCCAAGTGTTGGCAAAAGAATAGGCATCATTTCACAACCTCCAAGTTTCATCATATAATCGGATCTTCTTCAAAGATTTTCTTTCGAACAACTAAAAAGAAGAAAAGAAGAGTAGTAACCAAAAACTAAAAGAGATTCTAACCTTTGAGTAACCTTGTGATCCCTTCGCACTCCACTTGTAAGAACTCTCTCTCAAACACTTTCCCTTAATCATTCTTTCACTTACTCTTGAAAAATCATGAAGAACAACTCTTTTCGCATCAGTTTCTAAGGACCTTTTATATGAAAGACACAAAAAATCATCCAAAAAATTGAAATTTTCTATTTTGAGCGCATACGATCGTATAGTACGATCGTATTTTTATATGTATGAACAGTTAAAAAACTTTGCATATGAACCTTTGCAAACCTGTACAAAATTTTTTTGTACATGATAATCGTCCAATACGAACCCTGTTCGCACTGTACAAACGGTTATGAAAATTTTTCAACTTCGTTGGGATGAAAAGGTACCCCATATTTTTGTACTCTAGACATCATTTATATAAACAATACATCATACGGTATGAACCATCTAGAAAAAAATTTTATTCATCGGGATGAAAAGGGACCCATCCAATTCGTACTCTTGACATTGTCTATATGAACTAGATATCGTTCAGTACAAATCATTCAAAAAACTTTGGGATTCGTCTGGACGAAAAGGGACCCATCCAATTCATACTCTATATGTCATATGTATGAATAACATATCGTACAGTATGATAAGTTTAGGAAAAGATTTAAATTCATCAGGACAAAAAGGGACCCATCCAATTCATACTTTAGATGTCATTTGTATGAACAACATATCGTATAGTACGATCAGTTCAAGAAAATATTTAAATTTATCGGGATAAAAAGGGACCCATCCAACTCGTACTTTGGACGTCGTCTGTATGAAGAAACCTTCATATAGTATGATAAGTACTTAGAAAAAATTTTCTTCTTGCAATTCATTTATGTACTCATAGGGGAAAATAACTGACCAAATCATCCCGTATGATAAGTACTCGTACAATATCAGTTCAAAAAATTACAAATTTTAAACACTCCCTAGTGTGTATGTGCACAGTTACTCAATTACAATCACACTCTCTCAAACTCAATAAAATAAAAAGTACATACTCCATTTACAATGAATTCTAATCTAATCTGATTCGAAGTCATCAATAATCTGTAGTACAATTTTCTCAAAATGTTAGTACACACAAATAACAAAAGCATTACATCTAAAGTATGTTAGGAGAAATTATAATTAAAATAATAATGTTAGGAATCATCAAAACATACATGTTGCAAGAATCTCAACAATAAAAAAACTAAGTTGCAACAATCTCAATAGATAATTATTTGCCATTAAACATAGATTTTCACCTTCTCTTCTGATTCTGTTCTAGATAAATCTGAAGTAGAGAAGGCTAAAAAGGCTTTATGAGATCTTTGCTTGCCTTTATAGGACTTTGCTTTTTTCTTCAACATTCTCCTTACTTTGGTGACATTAGAGATTTAGGCAACTAGTTTTAACGTGCCCTTGTTTCCTGCATTCATAAAAGATAATATCATTAGGAGCTTTAGAATTTTTATAATTCTTACCTTTGCTCCACTGTTGATGATTTTTTTGCTTTTATCTTAGAAAGCTTCTGAACTATCGAGCCATCAGTGTGATTTCTTTATCTCCTCCATTTGAGAAACTATCTGAATTGTTATCCTTGAAGGCTGCCACTTTCTCCTTCTTTTTTTCTGCCTGATTCGATTTCCTTTGACTTATGCTTTGTTCATAGGCGATTAGAGATCCAAGTAAGTTGTCAAAAGAATAAAAATTTAAATCCTTGGATTTTAAAATAGCAATTATTTTGGCATCTTATAAACTAGGTAAACTTCGTAAGATCTTATTGATTTTTCCAAAATTTGATAATTATCTACCTAGAGCATGCATGAATGTGATGATTTGTGTTAACCTAGTATACATTTCAGATATGGTTTCACTAGATTTCATACAAAAGAGTTCATAATCATGGAGCAGAATATTTAACCAAGATTATTTCACTTTAGTTGTTTCTTCATAGGTTATGCAAAGTATATCCCAAATTTATTTTCCAGTTGTGCATGTAGATATATGCATGTAATCATCAAATTTTAAAGCATAGAAAAAATAGTTTAAATATTTAGCATTATGTTGGGCTAAATTTTTATCATTTATGCTCCAATCAGAAAAAGGAAGTTCAATTTTCATGCCATTTACTAATTATGACGGTGTAGAATATCTTTCGTGGTCTAACATCCACATGTGATAAACAATTGATTGTAAGAATATAGATATGCAAAATTTTCAAAAATGAAAATGAATATTATCAAATAAAGGTGGTTGTGTAATTGAATATGCTTTCACAGTATTACAATTACCTAAGTTAGCCATTGATCTTTTCACTCAAAAGTTTTCTAAAACTTAATTTATGAATCCTGCTTTGATACCATATTAAATTTCGTAAGGATTGTTAAACCTTTATGAACTAGCTTGAGGCTAACCAAGAGAGGGGGTGAATAAGTTATTTAAAAAAATTCTTAACCGAAAAGGAAATCTTTTTGAATATTTTAAAATGAACAATTTATGTAGAAGCAATATTTATTTCACAATAACAAAGATCCGAGATTTTGACCACATAATAAATTATATAATAATGCAAAAATTAAATGCAAAAAATTAAATAGAAAGAATACATCAGATTTATAGTGGTTCGGTCAACTTGTCCTATGTCCATTACCTAGAGACCTCCTTTCTAGGTATTATACTAAAAGTATTGTCTCTCCTTTTACTCCCACAGTAAGGCGGAGAAGCTATCATAAAATATTTCCACTGACTTGATGAGGTAAAGTGCCTTGAATCCTTTTACTCCCTCTTGGAGTAGGCTGAGAACCTAGAAATCCTTTTATTCCCTCCTAGAGTAAGTAGAGAATCTTGAAATCCTTTTACTCCCTCATAGAGTAGGCAGAGAACGTTGGAATCTTTTTTTACCCTCATGGTAAAGGCTGAGAACCTAGATCTGATGCTAATGAAGATCTCCCCTAAATCCACCAAGGAACTAGAAAATCAACTTTAATAAGATGGTGGAAACCCTCTTGGGGAAACCTTTGAGAATCTCTCATAACTCCTCCTCACAAGGATCTCTCTCTTTCTCTCTCTCAAAGCTCTCCTCTCCTTCTCTCTCAAAGCTCTCCTCTCTTCCTCTGTCAAAGCTCTCCTCTCTTCCTTCTCTAAGCTCTCTCTTAGGTCAACCCAATAATAAAAGATATCTCATAAGAGTATTAGAAATCCTTAAATAATGGGCTTCAAGAAAACCCTAAATTTCAAGAGATCCATCTTTTGTTTGTATAGTATGATACATGTATCGTACGGTGCAATCAGTTCAATTTAGACTCAACCAACAAGATCATTTAGATGAACTATTTAACTTTTATAAGACCTCGAATAGTATGATCCAAACATCGTATGGTATGATCTATAAAAATTTCTTCTATTCATTTGGGACGATCCTTGGGACGGCCAACTTCGTACATGGGTGATCATCCAGTACTATGGACATCACATGGTATGATAAGTACAAAAATCATAAATTTCATTTGGTATGATCCATGGGATGACCAATTTCATACACGGGTAATCGTACAGTATGATCAATCACAATAATTGTCCATGAAGTGATTGTCTGATTTTGTGAGATTAATAAGAACAATTTTTATTTGGGCGTACAAAATGAACCAAATCATACTGTATAATCAAGCATAGTGGACTGATTTCCTAAAATATTAGTACACACAAAAATAAAATAAAATATCATAGATGCATGAGAAAGCATTAACATACACAATAATGTTTGTTATCATCAAAATAACAATGTTCAAAAATAGGTTTGCAACACTTCTATCTCTTCCATGATCCCTTGAGCAGCTTATATCATAACCATGACTTTGATGTGAATCAAGCCTTATGCCTAACTCGTTAGGGTGAGTGGTTGAGGCTGGATCAGTCATACCATTGTATTCCTCCAAGTTGACATGTTCTAGCTGATTGACCAATAATTTTGTCTATTGAATACCAAGGGCATACCTGAATGACTCTTCTTGTAGCACTTGTGCTAAAGCAACCTATGTGACTACAAGCTATAAGTATTTGAGTTCTAGCATCTTTCTTTTATTTTTGATGATAAAGCTTCTAAGTGACTCATCTAGCTCTTATCTCATATTTGATAAATATTGTGAGCTCTTGAGCAACCTTAAAGTTTTCACAAACTCCATGGTGAACATTCTCATAAGATAGAGAAGGAGCTGATATGTGTAGTGGTATTAGGAAAACCACATAATGAAAATTTTGTTGAATATGGTGAACAACAACTAACACTTCAGGGTGCATTGACATCCATTAGTGATTTCACTAACTTGAAAGACACACTTGATCAATGGGGCCTAACCTTTGCCAATATGATTTAGGCTTAGAAATTTAAAACTCACTTTGATGATCTCTAAATAATGCATTAGGTGGAGGGTTGTAATCTTCATCGCTAGTGTAGGTATGGCTACAATCAGCATTATGTGTTAAAATTAAGGCCTTGATCTCGGGTCTACTTTGATAAGCTTTGAACTCAAATAACCTTCGAGGGCACTCTCCCTTAGAAATTTTTTTGAATAATTCCAATGCATATTAGATCATTTTAGATATCCTTTCTTCAATTACCATTAGGTCATGAGGGGTAGTATTAATTCAATTCTCCATGTTCACTAACAACTCTCAACTATGCAGCTCTTAGTAATGTGCCTCTACTTTGGTCATTGACCTCAATACACTCTCACCGTACCTAGAGAATGTATAATTTAAATTTGTATGTGGATGATATTGGAGCTTACTAATAGGTTATTGATGGGTTAGAGCTCAAGAACTGAGCGATGAAATTAATGACTATGGAGAGTCAATAGAAAGGTATGACTTCTCTATAAATACTTCCAACAACATAGCTCTAAAATATATCTCTTGGCCTCCTATTTGTAGGATTTAAAAGGTTTAAAGAAAGACCACACATGAAATAAATAAATAAAATATAATACATGATGTAACAAATAAGACTAGCACGTGGACTAGCTAGATGATGTACGTGTGGATCCCTATTTCTACCTTGCCCTATCTTCTTTGGTAAATGACTTCGATGAGTCTTTGAAGACAGCTACTTCGGAGGATTCTTCAGTTTATCATATGTAGGGATAGCTTATAAAGGTGAGTCCTTAGGAGAAATAGTCAAGTCTTATGAGTTGGGGCGTAAATCTCTACCCTTAGGTGGAAGGAGCTATGAGCTGAATTCAGTCAATGATGTTGTATTCATTGACTTCCGAGATGTGTGCTTTCGGTATCTTGATTGAAAATGTCTAAGATAGGCGGATGGCCTTTATTGCAAATAGTTATTGAGGGTGAGCATATCTTGTTGAGGCGAGTCATATTCAAATCATGAACAAGTCTTGGTGACTCCTTTGAGGATCTTGCCAATGATGATTGAACGCTTGGTCTGATCTTCTAGTGCGAGTCCGCATGTTGTGATCTCTAACCATACAATCCCTTGTTGAGCTCCTTGACAACAACTTATTAGGTACCTATGAGTAGTCTACATTGACATATAAAATATAAGACTAATAATGCAAATATTTTATTCTGAAGTGAAAGCAATAACAACTTCTACACCTAAACCCATACAATAGAAAGGTTGAAACAATGTTACCCAACGAAGAAGAAATTGAAACTCTTGCAGTTATTGATTCCAATTAAAGAATAAAAAAAATCAAGCTCCCATAACTTATGGCATAAGCATCCTCTTAGCTTCAATGAAATTACAAATTCAAATGAAAAACACAAATATGATTACATATATTGCAGAGATATACATACACTGAAAACGATAGCTAAAGTTTTCATCTCAGATATTCATTTAATATAAATCAATGACAATGGTTGTCAACATGGAGCCTCCTGTATTAAAGTTTGCCCTATAAACCCTATAAACAAGCTAAAAAAAAGAAGAAAGCGATCTTGAAGTAACCATAGTGGCCACCTGACCTCCTTAGAGCGATTGTCTTGTTAACATCAACAGTATAAACTAAGCAACTAATAGAGGAAACTCTATTGCTGGACGATTATATTTCTACATTTGACTGATAAATATATGACTTGGATCGTTGGGTGATCGACAACATTGCAAGAATTTCCCCAAAAGAAGGAATCTGCTTAGTTGAATCCTGCACTAAATACAAAGTCTGAAATCCAATTTTCAGCCATTCCAACAAACATCAATTAAATATTAATCCCGTATTGAAGTTCAATCACTCAACAGTACAATAAGATAATACAAGATTAATTTGACATTTAAATGTGTAATAGTGCAATTTAATATATCAAAATAAAATGTTAATAATATGAGCAGAATTAAAAGGCAGCTTAGATTTCATTTAGGATGGCTTTTTTACTGTTTTGTAAAGTTGCTTTTTACTTCAAAAATCTCTTAAAAGTAGGAAAAAATAGTGGTCAAAAGCTATCCTAAATGAAGATAATTTCTTATTGCTTTCTAATGCAGCTTTCTAACATAAAAATTGTTAATTCAAAATTTTTCTTTTCAAAAAAACTGCTTCAAAAAATAGTAAGAAAACTATCTCAAACGAATCCTTACTCTTTTTTACCCTCATATAGTGGTGTCAAAACTGGTGGACTGGTCGGGTTCAAGTCCAATCTGGGTTGACCTGAGTCCAAATAGGTTGACCTAACCTAACCCGATTTTACAAAAAGGTCATGATTGTCTACTCGGACCCGACTTGTGCTTTTTATTAAGTTAACCCTGACCTGATTTGTGCGTGTTGGGGATCACGCACACTACAGCAGGAGCCAAACGAACTGGCCAGCTATGGACGGGACGACGGCACTGTCAGGACAGGAGGGTACGAGGTCGATGGCACGGAGCCAACTGTGGCATGGACGGCACAACGACAAAGATGGGACGATGTCAATTGAACATATTGACGGACGGGACGGGATGGGAAGACGCTTCAGGCCAGCGCGGACGGACGACGGCACGGAACCACATTCTCTTACTAACCATGGATGACAGCACGGGAAGACTCCTCACGCGCGATGTTCCTAGGAGAACCCAGATTTGTTTCATGTTGACATTGGTTGGTTTTGGTTTTCCGAGTCAACTCGAATCCGACCTGAATTTACAAATGGGTTGGAATACTGAAATCAAATCCGACCCATTTCTCAACGGGTTGACCCTAACCAAAAAATTTTGGATCGGGTTCGCATTGGATTTTTTAGTTGTGCCAAATATTGACACCCCTACTATCATATGAGTTTTGATTTGGTCATCAGAGGGATATTATTGAGAAAATTTGATTGAACTCATATTGCAAGTCCATTGATATATATTTTCAGTTAGGGTTCAATTTGTTATTAGGAATTTGAGATCATGTTTTGAAAAATTATTAAAATGCACACAATCTAATTATAAGGTGATGAAATATTAAAAAGCTTTGGGTGCGCTAAATAAAAATGACATCTAGGACGGCACCAGATTGCGATAGTTTTTAAATCGCTACTAATTTAAAAAATTAGCAGAGATTTAAACGACTATAAATTGCAGACAGTTTAACCAGCTGCAATATTAGTGGAGGTTTAAACAGTTACTATATAGTTTAAATATGAGTAGGAACTTTAACCTATAATTAGGTTGTGCTATTGTAATTATAATGATAAAATCTCTCTTTATAATCATAAATTTCATTTCATACAATAATATTACAGTCAAAATTTTTATAACATTTCTTGCAGTAAAAATATATTTATATTTTCAAAAAATTATAATTATATATTCTTTCAAATTCAATTCATCGGCACTTAGGCTTTGTTTAAGACAATGTTTTTAGTGCTTTCTAAATTAGCTTTTTAATACAAAAATTTCTAATAAATAGTTACAAAAAAATTAGCAAGTTTTAAAGGAAACTTTTAATTTTATTTTAAGAATAGTGTGCAACTGTGCATTAGTGTGCAAATATTAAAAAAGTCAATATGCTTGGAATACAATTGTTAGCATGGAGGGTATCCACCGCCATCTATTTTTAGAATTTACATTTCAGCAAATCCCAACCTTCGCTGTCATTTACTATGGCTTAGCTGAAATATTCCTCTGAATCTTTCTGTCAACCATTCAAAACTTTTGCGTGACGGTGTTCAAAAGTTTGACATAATGCGCTTCTCGAAGGAGAGATATAGCCTTAACCATGAGCTTAGATGGTTGGGATTGTTTGTATAGCCTTAGATGAATTGTTCGTGCTGAGATGAGTTGTTCTTCAGACTCAAGCAAACATGGGTGAGTCCTCTTAGGAGGCTTTCTAGTGGCATCGACTCCTTGATTTATCATCAAGCGTGTCCCTGTATCACTAACTTGTTGTGATCAGAATGATTATGAATTTGCAGGATTGCACTCTTAACTATTGAGTGACATCCTTTCCTTATGACAAGTGCTTCTCATGAGGGGTGCGATCATTTAGGGTGAGTACCTTAGCAAGAACCTGCTTGACAATTGTGAAGAACCTACATTGGATATACAAGTATACATTTAATTATGTTTTTCACTTGGTCCTTTGACAAGGGAGTTTAAAAAAAATAATAAGTAAATTTAAGATAGCCATTTATTTTTATCACAAAATAGTAAAAAAGTAGAATATGTAGGAGCTTATAACCTATAATATTTATGACCTCTAGTATTATTTAGGTTTCTTAATTTGACTTTGTACACTATAATCATATATAAGAATTTGCATGAGAGGTATGATGATGATACATTTCCTTTTCAATACCCTCGAAGTTGAAGTTGGTCTAGTTGAGTCTTAAGAAGTTAGCAATAGTACAACAACATCAAGCCTTTATTCCACTATGTGGGGTTACGTTCATGAATCATTTTTCTCCTTTGTGTCTTATTAAGAGTCAAATTCTCATTTAAATCTAATAAAAAAGGTCATTTTTAATATTTTCTAACCAACTCTTTTAGGTCTACCTCTACCTTTCTTAACATAAGCCAATTCCAAATCATCTGATTTCCTAACAAAGTCATTAGAAGGTCGTTGTTTTATGCAACCAAACCATTTAAGGCGACTCTCTCTCTCTCTCTCTCTCTAATCTTTTCTTCCACGGAAGCTACTCCAACCTTTTCATGTACATGCTCATTTTGAATCCTATATCTAATAATAAAGCCACTCTACCACCTGAGCAACTTCATCTCTGCAATAGTTAATTTAATATTATGCTTCTCTTTTAATGGCCAACATTCTACACCTTATAGTATTACAGGTATCACCACCATCTTAGAGAATTTTTCCTTAAATTTGAGGGGGACTTTTCTATCACATAATAAGACGGATGTATTCCTCCATTTCAACCATATAACTTGAATTCTTATAATAATATCCTAAAAAAGGGGGATATGATAGAGGTGTTTAGATCATGAAGGGCAATGATGTGAAGCACCACAAATGCTACCTTCATTTTAATAACCTATCATAAATCTTCCCATAGTGACTGTGGGAGTTCCCATTTTCTCATTTTCCACTAAAGATAAATGGAATTCTTGCCCAAGGTTCACATACCTTGGAGGACCTTTCCAAATGCATCAATTTGGTAAAGAAGATCATAATGCTTAGGGCATGCTCTATGAGGGAGCCATGACTTCTCAAAAGCAAGCTTATAGAGATGATGAGATCCCATTTCACTAGGAGATGGAAGTGCTTCAAGTTGAGATGGGGTCCAACTTATGGAGATGATGAGGTTAACTTAGTTTGTCACAGGAATGAAATTTCTCTTAATAAAAATAATGTTATTGTCTTTACATTTAGTGTTAGATTTAGTTTGTAAAACTTTTTTTTTGGAACAAGTAGGTTCATCTTCATTTTCTTTTTGTTTCATCCTTAGCCATATATATATGTACAATTTAAAATTTTCTATGTAATAAATTCTCTAAGTTTCTTAGCATATCTTTATAATGAGTGTGGGTTATTTCACTTTGCTTTACCTTATTTATTGAATTGTGTTGATTGCTCTATATATTATGTATATCACATACCATCCTCTTTCTCAATAGTCCCTAATGTTAACAAGTTATGAACTTAGCTCTTTAGCTCTTTAAAATGTAAATTAGTAACAAATTTCAATATGACAAGTTGAGCATGATTCTAAATAATGTTTGTAATTGCGAGCATTGGTGAAGAGCATGTGAGTTAAGGATGACTACTTGTGTGATAAAATAGAGTCAATTGTATAATTTTTCTAGGTTTGGATGACTTCTCGGATTCTTTATATTGACAACATTAAGAAAGGGAGAATGAGGGGAAATATTTTATTTTTTTTATAATGATTAAGATATGGGTGCAATCTCAAAATATTACTGGCAGATGTGACTAAAGTCACAAAATTCTCCCTTACAAAAATCTCCTTTATTTTAGCACAAGATTTGTGAACTTCTACTTTGTACCTAGTAATCTCATTTTCTTTTATTTCTTTCAAGTGTGAGTAATATTAAGTGTGATATAAACACTTCACAAATGTACCAAATACTTTTTTGACATTGATTGGCTTTAGGCATAAAAGATGATGGCTTATTATACTGATATATGGAAAATATGGACTATTTCTACTAGAACTCAAACTTCTAAGCAAGGGCACTCCATGAGGATGAGCATGTCATGACCCAACCCGACCGGAACGAATCCTTTCGCGTCGGGCCGCGACAAATGTTGAAAATTCAGGATATGGCTTTGGAATTTGTTTCAGAACTTTCTTCCAGATATTCAAACAAACAGAAACACAGAGCTGCTATAAACTTCAAATACATATATAGAAATGCGTCCACTATTTTCTTCCTTTTTTCCTTTCATCAAAATAATCATATACAATACAGTGCATGGCTGCAGATAGAAATAACATAACAGAAAAGTCATGACTGTACAAAAATCAAAAGTACAAAATACCGGCAGATCGCCCAGATCAAGCCGGAGAAGCTCTGCGGTCTCGGATACGAGCGGGAGGTTAAAGATGAAATCCTGGCCGTTGATTTAGATCAACGGCGCGGATTAAATCCCGCGGTTTCGAAGCGCGATTAATCCCAGCCGTCCGATCCCCCATCCGACGGCTACGGTTAATCCGACCGTTATCCAGTCAGCGCTAATGATTGCCCCGCCAATCGCAGCGCGCCGCGTGTAAAGCGCCGGCTGACTGTGTAATGGTTGAATTAAAAATTCCAAAAAATTCATGGGATCTTCAAAAAATCATAACTCCCTGCACACTTGACCAAATTAAATGTTCTTAGGCTCATTGGAAAGGTCTAAGGGAGACCTACAAAAGCCCTATGGTTCCAGGCCTTAATTTTGCATGTGTTGAGTTTAATTTTAATTTGAGCATTTTATTAATTATTACAATTATTGTTTAAATTTAATTCCTCCAGGCCTGGAATTTTGGGAGATTAAATTTGGGCATGTCCCTGACATGTCCAAATTTTATCTCTCTTGTTGGATATGTTTAAGGGCATCTATCCTCAATTTTGGATCCAATGGCCATGGTTTGACCCTTGAATCCAAATTGAGACCATGGCCTATCCAATGAGAATTAGGTTTTGAGTCTTTGTGTGATGATGATGTGTAGCATAAGGAGTCTAGGGCCACTGATTTCACCCCAATCCAAGCCTAGGATGATTCATTAGGAATTCTTCAAGGTGACTTAGAGTTTACCTTGGGTGATCTGGTTGA
Organism: Dendrobium huoshanense; assembly: GCA_016618105.1. Classification (NCBI taxonomy): domain Eukaryota; kingdom Viridiplantae; phylum Streptophyta; class Magnoliopsida; order Asparagales; family Orchidaceae; genus Dendrobium; species Dendrobium huoshanense. Next base: position 29,254,507 of record CM028345.1, read on the forward strand.
CCACCTTAGACTACTCCAATTAGGCTTAAATTTGGTGTGTTCAGCCCTTGGGGTCAGGTGATTCCATGGTCCAAATCTTATCAAATTTGATGCCTATTTGGTCCACCAATTAGGAGCTATAGTATCCCCTTTGCTAGAATTGGCCTTTAACTTTAATAACTCCTAATAAATTAAATTTAATCCCTAAAAATTCCTAAAATATCACCAATTGATCTTAATTAATCCCTTGATCAGTGAGAATTTATCTCTCATCAATTTGGCTTCATAATCCACCTTAATTAAATTTTAACACAAATCAATGTTTAATCAATTTTAATTAATTAAAAATTATTAAAAATCCCAAAAAATCTTTAAACACTTCTTGATCTCCGATTAGATCATTTCTGATCTTTGGAGTTGATTTCAAGAAGTTTGGGACTCACTTGGGATCAAACCATTAAAGACCCCTATAATTAAGGTAATTAGAATAATTCCAATAAATACCCAAACTTCCAAAATTCATAACTAATTGTAGAAAATTTCAAATCAATCAAACTCAGTGGCTAATGACTCTAATTAAAATCTAGTTTTTTTTTTAAATTTCAAACCCCCAAAATCTGGTCAAAGTCAAAAAGTCAACATTTTGGTCAACTCTAGGTCAAAAACGGGTCAAAACTTCTAAAAATCATAACTTTTGATAGAAAACTCCAAATTGAATGTGCCACCTATCTAACAACACATAATAAGGTATAGTATTTGTTAAATATCTTAAACCCTTAAGATTAATTCTAATTTTAAAAATCGAATTTTGACCCCTTAGTTAACATATCGAGATAACCTCCAAAACTTATTAACTCTTCCAAATTCTAGAATTTTCTTAATAGGCTAATAAAAATCCCAACTAATCTATTAAAATCAAAAACCAACTCACTTTAATATCAATCCACGCATTTAATTCCAACCAATTTAAATAACTTAATCAACCCCGATTGCTACTGGGTAACTCAGGCCTACGAGGCAATTAGCTTAGCCCCAAGGAAGGTGAAATAAACTTCACGGTCTCGGTGTGAAACAAAGGTAGTAATCAATTAACTTTTAAAATATGTTTAATTAAAATTCTTAATCTACTAATACTTAAATTTTAATCTAAATCCCCTTTTGAGCCCTAACAAATTCAGAACCTTTCTAGACAACTCTAACTAATCACCTACTTTAGGATCTACCCCTGCTACACGACCTTTTACACACACTTTAGATGATGTGCTAGGACAACCAACTCTAGATCTAGGTTAGGCCGGTGTTTACTTTACTGCTGTGTGCCGGATTTTTAGTGGTTTTTACTGCATGTTGTGGATGAAATTGCTTTGCTGTGTCTGCTTACTTTTTCTACACTCTGTGGATGGATGGATGTGTTTGGCCACTAGATTAACCTTAGGTTAGGCATGATCTGGATGTTTACATAGTTTTCTGCAGGTGGCCACACTCATGCAGGGCAATAAAAGGGGGATAAATCAATAAAAAAAATTATCAATTGTTATAAATGTTTGCACAGGTGCTTCAGCTGCTAAAGCCCCCAAATAAAAAGAGCGTGGCCAGTGTATTTTACTTTCTTTTCTACACATATATAATTGCTTGGGAATAACTTTTTATTTATATATTAACTGCTTAGGATAACCTTACAGGAGAGTCTAGATTTTATTTTCAAATAAATGTAATTTGTATAATTATCAAGTGTTGTGAAAGTTAATTTTGAGTTGGGATACATAGGTCCAAAGCTTGGATTCCAAAGAGGAAAGAATGCCCTTTTGGGAAGTATTCCTTTTTCCAATTGGAAATCCAAATTTGGATCACACTTTTTCTATACCCAAAAAGGAAAGAGTGGCCTTCCCCTTAAAAGGGAATTGCCCTCTTATCCATTTGGGTAGTTCACTACAAAGAATCCAAGAAGTTTGAAGAAAAGGAGTCCAAAGAAGAACAAGATTAAAGATTTGAAGATTGAGAGTATCCCACTCAAAACTACTTGCGTCATTACTAGGTTTAGAATCCGGGTTGTTGTCAATGGTGCCCGGCCACTTTACTTTTTGTAAAATTCTGGTTTGTAATAAGTAAGGCAACTTTGCCTATGGACATTTATTGATTAATTAATATTTGATGTGATGAATTGATTGTCTTTAGGACTGCTTGCTTTTCTTAATTTTTTTGGCGATTATGTGCCGCTTTTGTTTTTGCCTGGATACATTAGACTCGTGAGGGTGTGAAAATTTTATACTCATAACTTTAAAAGTCTAAAATTTTAGTGAGTCTAAATAACATAGAAAGATAACGAATCTAGGGAATTAGTCGGGGATCGACCCCGGGGTTGCATGCATATTTTTGCATTACTCTTTCCTTGCTTTAGACCCTTCACCGCCTGCGGGTAGAGTCCGGATAGTCTGACCTATGAGGATGAGGTGCCGGACCTGGGGAAGTCCATTCTTCTAAAAAAAATTATTTTATAATCCTGTTTTTAAAATTTCAAGCATACTTGATTTGGAAGTTGTCGACCAGCATGCATTACATTAGATACAAATTAAAAGAGTCAAAATTTTAATTTCATAGTCCTTAGCATTTTGCACCAAACATAAGTCAAAGGGGAAAAATAGGAGAATTTCTAGATGTCGGCCCCGACTTTCCAAAACCTTAAATACAACGTCCCTACCACTCTTTCATAAAAGATCGAACTCATCTCTTTTAAATCGGTTAGGTGGTTAGCTGGCTCCCCAATCCAGGCCGGGGTAAGTCCAGATCTTGCACTGTATTAGTTAGGATCGGACGACCATGGTCCAGTGTCCAAAATAGATTTAGGATCTAGGGTAGATCTTTGATTATAAGACCCCAAATTTTGGGAATATAGTCCCAAATTTCTAATAAAATATTTAACTCTAATTAAAGCTTCATTTCAATCCTAAAACATAAATCCCAACACTTAGATTAAGTTGGGACACTTCCGGATGGTTCTGGAATCTTAAAGTGTCCCCTACCTCTCCTCATTTAACTCCGTTAATAACTGCTCAATTTTGATCCATTCTCTTTTGAGTTTCCAAAATTCATCTCTTTTTGATATCACTCCTAGAAACTCTAACAAAATTTTGCCACCATTTTAATCGGGAGTTTTCGTAGGAGATTTTATCTCCCTACGATGTAATTAACTACGAGGGCTTGCGCTCGTAGGAGATTTGGAACCCCACACACCTGATTTCAAAATTAATCTTTTTATAAAAAAAAACCTCTTAGATTTCTTTGGGAAAAAGTCAAAAATGATTGTCATTGTCATATTAGAAGAATTATCATTGAAAGGTGATACCTCCCTTTGGGGAGATACATTCTTCTTTGATAAGGCTTTGGATATGAATTCGGCAATCATACTCCTTGAGTATCATAACTAGATTATTTAGTTGAACTCTACCTCATCCCTTCGGGGCCGTGTCGAGTTCTCTTTAGAATCTAGCCGTGATATTCAAGATGAATTACATAATTCTAGGCCTGAACACCGCTATGAAATTCTATTTTCATCCCCCGGGGTGATATAATTTTTCTAGTGGATTGATTCGACTTCAGAATTATAATTGAATTTTAATTTTAAAAATTCTCATATAAAACTAATAGTTTCCAAAACCTGTTTTCAAAATTCCACCAACAAAAAATGGCACACCCGGTGGGACCAAATTTCTCTTCCCATCTTTAATAGTGGCAGAATTTCGTTTCATCGGTAGTTTTAACTATCACTTCTTCCGTTGGTCCCTTTACCCATTTCTTCTTTGGGCGAGTGTGGCCAACATCTAAGATAAAAATAAATATTAAAAGAGATATTGTACCTCCAAAATTAGTTTTATCTAGATTTTTGTTCTGATTTTGACCTTCTGCCCCGGCCTAGCCTGTGAGGCGACAGCGTCAAATCAGATCTTTGGATATCCTTTTCAATCTTATGGATTTATGGTCAATAAATTTCTCATTCAACATATAAATCCTTAAAATTGAAAAGAATCCAAAAAACTTTTGAATCCGGACATCTAAAACTACTTTAGTCTTAACCCCCTCATTTCCCCTTTGACCTCCAGGAGTGGGGAGGGTTAGACTATTCATTTTACCTGGGTTCTCTCACAATTCCATAAGCCTTCGGGCAAGGGGAAACTCTGTCCGTTGTGTTTTGGAGTCTGTAAGAAAACCCCTCTTAAATCCTCCAAGACTCAAAATTTCTTCAGAATTCTCTTAAACTCTAAGTTGTCATATGTTACCCCACACGATCTCCTTGTGGGCTAACATATGTCAAATTCTTTTAGAAAACTTTTTGGGTATGTACTTAGTCTCTTCACCCTTTTAACATGTGTTAAGCAATATCCTTCACTGCTCGACACATGTTGGGGGGGTTTGAGATTTTCTTACAAGCCTCATTTTTTTTTTAATTATTTCTTTCACCTTCCTTTTAAAATAAATCTAATTTCAATCCCCTCTTTAACTTTCAGAAAATCCCAAATGGCTGGCCAATTGATTTTCTCTTTCGACCGAGAGTTGTCCTCGATTGTTAATGACCAAGGGAGCACTATCATTTTTGGAATAGGATTCACTACTCTTGAGCTTTCCATGGATGGACACCAGATTGTTAGTTTGGATGCCAGTAAGGAAATTCCCCCAGTGGTTGAGTTGATTGTGGGATCTGCACCCACCTTGCCAGTAGTTAGTGATGATCAGAAACAATCTGAACAAGTTGTTGAGCCTCCCACTGAAGTCAAATCTGTTTTTGAGGAAGGGTCTAGTTCTGGACTTAGCTTCGCCACTAAGAATCAGAAGAAAAACTATTTGAGGAGACTTAGAAAGAAGATCTCTAAGGCTAAGAGAGTTGTACCCTTTAAGACCTTAGCTCAGGTAGAACCTGAGGCTGCTGAGGAGCTACCTATTCCTGCTTCCTCTCCCCTCCTAAAGGGGAGTTGCTTTTACCCCCTGGCTTCAGTTCAAGGGGAGGAGAGGGCAGCTAGGATAGCCCGTTCCCCACCATGCCCGGTCGACTACTCGACTAAGAAGACTCAGAAAGAAAAGCATCTCCAGAAGACAAGGACTTTGAGAAACATAATTCATACCTGCGCTGCACAGTCTGGACAAACTAAGGAGGAATATGTAAAACAATTGAAGGGAGTGATCTCACATCGCTTCCAAAAAGAAGTGTTGAAGGAAGAAGTGTCTGAAGCAAAGAATTTGACCCCACAATTCGTCAGGAAGAATAAGAAGTACGTTAGACAGCCCGCTACTTTGGTACTGGTTGATGGATATCACTGGGTGCCACGCCCTCCGTCCTCCCAAACGGAGGGTATTGTGTTGACTGGGTCCGAGAGAGGAAACCATCCTACTGGTAGACCCCCGGTACCCCCACATAAACCTGTAAGATTGGCCTCAGTGATTGTTAAGCCAAAGGAGGTTGAGACTCGAAAGTCTATGGACATTAAAGGAAAAAGACTCAAATCTCCTGAAAAGAAATATGTACCAAAGAGAACTAAGTTGGAGAGTCTTCCACCACCTCCTAGAACTTCTAAGTTCATTTTGCAGCTCCAACGAGTTTCAAAAAACCCTACTTCGGTTTCAGTTGACTTGATGGATATCCAGACTAGTATCCCAGTTATTACAGTTGACAGTCCTACCACAGCCAGTTTAACTCAAGATCCAATAGTCACCATCCCTGTTACCCCAGTTGATGAACCCCAAGGTCCGAGTGTCATTCCTAGGCTCCCTAGTCAGGTGTATGAGGACCTTACCTTGCCAGATGTAGGAGCTATCACTTTACAAGCTCCTGCTTCTCCCCCCGAGGTATATGTCCCTCTCCCCGTAGAGGATGCCACTCTTCTAACTACCAGTTCTGGGATAGTCGAAGAGGAGAGAATTGACCAGGATCTAGAAATGGAAGATGAACCGGATACAAAGTCTCAACCAGATCCTAATTCGAAACTCACAGAAATCATTGCCCTCATGGATTCTGAAGAATTATTCGATATGGCTGAGTACAAAGGATACTTACCCCTTGACCCTAAGTCAATTGGGGATAGACCGGTCGAGGAGGTAGTTCAAGAAATAAGAAACATTTTGTTGAACAAGGAAGGAATGGCCTCTTTTGACCCCGATATGGATGATCTCCTTGGAGATGAAGATGATTATGTTGGTAGCATTCATATGGTCGAGACTAGGGGATCTAATAAAGAAGCTGAGCCCAGCAAACGTCGATCTGTTAAAGATGATGATTCACATACTGTTGAGTCAGATTCATATGAGTCTGTAAAAGCCAGAGATGAAGAGCACATAAAAAACTTGGAGACTCAGCTTGCAAGCATGATGTCACAAGTTAGGAAGATGCAAGAAAAGTTTGATAAGTCACAGCAATAATCTCTTAAAATCCACCAGTTAGCTCGAGAGCTCACAGAAAAGGCTAAAAGGGCATAATTTAGTTCCAAACCTCTTGAGTCACCACCTGTGACCCTTCCTTGCCTAGTAGAAGCACCTCCAGTTTACCCCGCAGTTTCCACCACTCCTCCAATCTTGACTCAGAAGGATATTAAGCAACTAATTGAGGATCAGGTGAGGGAGGCCTTAGCCCTTTCTCAAGGAACCGCGTCTATTCCAAAGGGTAGACCCTACCCCGAAGAATATGACTTAGTTCCTTAGCCAAAGGGCTTTGTGCCACCAACTTTTAAAGTTTTCATTGGAATTGAAAATCCGAGACAACATCTGGCCCACTTCCGAGCAAGCTGTTGCAATGCAGGAGGGTCAGATGCTCTACTATTTCGCCAATTTGTAAGTAGTCTATCCGGCATTACTTTTGAATGGTACGCCGATCTGCCCAACGGTTCAGTAAGAACCTTTAGCGAGCTAGAAAACCTTTTTCTTAAGAGATTTTCTGGAGCGCAACAACGCACCACCGTGGGCGATCTTGTGGTTGCAAAGCAAAAGCCGGGAGAGTCTCTAGTTGAGTACATCTTGAGGTGGCGAAACCTCTCGATAAAGTGTGAACTCCAGTTGCAAGAGCAACATGCGGTGGAGATTCTTCTAAAAAATATCCATGGCCCTGTTGCTTTTCTCCTGAAGGGTTTCACTATTAAAACTTTTAAAAAACTTCTTAATAAGGCTAGCAATTTGCAGGAAGAGGCTCCTAGGATGCCATTCTTACGAGAGCAGTCCGAAGAAAGGGTCCTAAATTGGTGAAAACCTTTGAAAAAAAAGCTGTGGTCTCAGCAGTAGATAAAGGAAAGAGGCCAGTGGTTAGTCAACCTAGCACTCCACTTCCACCACAGCCACTTCAGAAGCAGCCCTTTGAGATAGTTCCTCAGCATACTAGAGACACCGCCTTCATCCCTTTTAGAGAGAGATTGGCAAAGCCATATCCATTTAAGAGGGAAGCAGTTAAGAATATTTTCAGGAGTTTGTTAAAGAAACCAGATTTTCAGTTGTCAAAGGCCAGGAGGCCTGAGGATGAGAGAAAGAAAAATGATCCCAAGTATTGCCCGTACTACAGGATGCTTAGTCACCCTCTTGAGGACTGTATTGTGTTCAAAGATTGGCTTGAGAGGAACTACACCCAAGGTAACATCATAATACCTAAGAAATACTCGGTCGATCCAGAAAAGATTTCAATTAAAACCATTTCAGGTAATCCTCTTAATTCTTTTTATCTTGTTGAAGATGGTTGGGACATTGCTTTGCCCCGGGCACTTAAAAAGTTGATTAACAAGTATTTTCGTCTTTCTTAACAGCTGACTACGATAGCCCAGGCCCCGGTGTGGAAGGTTGACCTGGACGCTTCGCAGAAGGGTGTTGAGCCACTTCCCTCTCCAGTAGTCGTAGGAACTACTGAGAAAAATGTAAAAGAAAAGAAAGCTGATTTTGTAGAGAGGAAGTGTGTGGATGAGAGATGTATTAAAATGGCGGATAGTGGTGTTAAAACCATTTCCCATCTTTTGTTATCTAACTTTTACTTTGCCCCATCAAAGACGAAGGGTTAAAAGATGAATAAAAAATATCCTTCTACTTCTATTTTGATGATTGGTCATGAATCTCAAATGCAAATTGATGACTCTCCTGTTTTGAATCAATCTCCTAATGAAATAGATCTTGATGTTAATCAAACTGACCTTCCCGAGTCGACTACTCAAGAAGATGTCGAATCTAAAGTCTTATTAGAAAGTGATTTCCCCCAATTTGATTTTCAGGGAACTCCTATCGAGATAGAGTTTTCAGATTCTGACTCTCTTTCGGGAAAGGATGATCTAATGCCTACAGTGAGTGTAGACAACGCTCTAGTTTGCCCGCCCGAGGACATCGAGCAGGTGCAACTCCGTGGCAGTAAAGTCTTACCTCCTAGGTTGCCCCCTCAGGACAAAGGCAAGCAATCCTCATTCGAAGATCTAAATCCAGATTCCCCTCAGCAACCAGAATTTCCTTTAATTCCTCTGGGTTTCGAGTCTGTCGTTTCTAAGGTTGATTACAACGTCCTGGCCCACCTTAGGAAGTTGCCAGCAAAATTAAGTATTTACGACGCCCTCCTTCTCTCCAAAGAAATGAGGGAGTCTTTAATTAAAGCACTTCTCGACCCCGATATTTGTTTAACACAGTTGGTTGCAACATCAGAAGGTGAGGCTCTCTACTTCAAAGAGGTCCCCAGGGTTACTTTTTCAGACGAAGATTTACTCTTGAGAACTGCCGACCACAACCGTCCCCTCTACATTACCGTAGATGTGGGAAACTTCAAGTTATCAAGAGTCCTTGTTGATCCGGGTGCATCGATCAACGTGATGAACATAAAGACTCTTGCTTATTTCAGAGTTGATATTAGCAAGCTTTCAACCGACAGGTTGGTGCTTCGTGGGTTCAACAAGAAGGGCGAGAGAGCTTTAGGTTCGATCACTTTACTCCTAGAAATAGGAGGGTTAAAAACTGAAGCTAAATTTCATATAATTGATTCGACTACGTCCTTTAACGCACTTCTAGGTAGACATTGGATTCACGAATATAGAATGGTTCCATCTATCCTACACCAATGCATTAAGTATCAACGAGACGGCATTGAACATGTGTTTAAGGGTGATCTGCAATCATTCTCAATTCAAGAAATTGGGATCTACGAAGATGCTGCGTATTTCATACCAAAAGGGTCCTCGTCCCGTTCTAAATTGGAGATCAAAATCGAGGAGAAAATGGTCGGACAAAAATTCAACCAAAAGAAGGAAAAAGATAAAAATATCAATCAAGAAATGATACAATCGAGTAGTGAAGACGACTCTGATATTGTTGTCCTTAGGCCTCCAAGCACATTACCTCAAAGAGGTGGGAGGATGGCTTTAAGGGCACGAGGTCGAGGCCGTGCTTCATTAGATAGGAAAGCAGCATCTGTGTATATTGATTTAGAATCAGATTCTGATGGTGAACTAGAAAATTAAGGTGCTGCCCTCTCTCTCGATTATCAGAACATAAATACTCCTCCAAAATTTGATCTCACCTTAGACCAAGACAGTGACCCTGAGGTAGATATCTTAAAAGTTAAAAATGACGAGCCTGAATTAACAATGTATGAAAAGCTCACTAGAAGGATTGAGGCCCTTTCTCTGACCCCACTGTCGGCGGGCAGGGTTGTAGGGTTGGAAGTCAAAGTGGCCCCCAACTTGGATGGTGAAGTTAAGAAAGTCCAGAAATTCTTTCCTGGCTCCTCCTTCGCAAGGGATGAAGGTGATGTAACCCTTGAGGAGGCAGATTTCAATGAATTAATAGAATTACCTTTCGGCTACTTCCTTGTTTGCGTAAAAATACTTTTTCTAAAGGTTCTATACTATACCGATGGACTAAGGGTCAAGCTAGATACCACGAGAATATTTGGCGAACAAAGATAAATAAAAATCCAACAAGTAGTATTGGCTTTGGAACAATTAGTTCATTCGATGATGATGAGTATTGCCTAATGATAACTTACCATCTCGATTCTTCAAATGTCCCTACAGATCCCTCCTGTCCTCTAGATGGGCTCTGTCTGGAGACTTTAGACGATCCCGATGATCTTCAAGTTCGGGATGCACCCCCTGAATTTGAAGAGGAAATTAAATCGACAGTCGATGAGTTGAGAGAAATCAACCTGGGAAACGATGATGACCCCCGCCCAATTTTCATAAGTGCTTTGTTGAGCGAGGGTGAAACCCAAGACTTAATTCAGTTGTTGTCCGAGTTCAGGGATTGCTTTGCACATACGACAAAATGCCAGGTTTTCCTGCTGAGGTAGCAGTCCACAAACTTGGGGTTCAGCATGATGTTATTCCTGTTAAATAAGCTCCTCGACGCTTGCGCTTAGAAATCGAGCAACAAGTTGTTTCTGAAGTTAAGAAATTGGCAGAAGCCGGATTCATTCGAGAGGAGAAATATCCCTCCTGGGTGGCCAGCGTCGTGCCAGTTCGAAAGAAAAATGGTCAAATTCGGATTTGTGTCGACTATAGGGATATGAATAAGGCATGTCCTAAAGATGAGTTCCCTCTACCAATACCAGAACTCATGGTGGACATTGCCTCCTCACATGCTATTTTCTCATTCATGGATGGCTCGTCGGGTTATAACCAAATCAAGATGGCCCCAGAAGATGAGAGAAATACTGCGTTCAGAACCCCTATTGGAATCTTTTGTTATAAGGTGATGCCATTTGGCTTAAAGAATATCGGAGCAACCTACCAACGGGCCATGACCCGTATCTTCGACGACTTAATTCATAATCAAGTTGAATGCTATATTGATGATTTAGTTGTCAAGAGCAAGGTCAAAGAGGCTCACCTGTATGACTTAAGAGTTGTTTTCGAACGGTTGTGCCGCTACGATTTAAAAATGAACCCCTTGAAGTGTGCCTTCGGCGTCGCCTCAGGAAAATTCTTAGGATTCGCAGTGAGGCACCGTGGAATCGAGATCGATCCTGCTAAAATTGAAGCCATCTTAGATATGCCATCTCCTAAGAGCCTTACCCAGTTAAGGTCTCTACAAGGTAGATTGACGTATATAAGGAGGTTTATTTCTAATCTTTCCGGGAGATGCCAACCCTTTTCTGTCCTTGCAAAAAAAGACGCTAAGTTCGTATGGGACGAGAAGTGCCAAAATGCTTTCGACGACATCAAACAATACATTTCTAATCCGCCAGTCTTGGCAACCCCGATTCCGGGAAAGCCGTTAATTCTCTACACTGCAACCTTAGACGAGTCTTTAGGCGCCCTGTTGGCTCAAGTCAACGACGAAGGGAAGGAGAATACTCTCTATTACCTTAGTCGAAGACTTCTTCCTATTGAAATTTGATACCCGTCAATTGAGAAGCATTGTCTTGCTCTAGTTTTTGTAGCTCAGAAACTGAGACACTACATGCTCTCCCACTCAATCAGTTTAATTTCAAGAGTTAATCCTTTGCAATATCTTATGACCCGACCTATGTTGTCATGACACTTAGCTCGTTGGTCTATAATATTGCTTCAATTTGAGATTACTTTCACTCCTCTTCGTGTTGTGAAAGGACAAGTTGTCGCCGATTTTCTGGCAGCACACCCGCTGTCGGTAGATTCTCCTCTGAACGATGATCTACCCGACGAACAAGTCATGAGTTTGAGGGAATCTGGCGAGGCCATTTGGGAATTGTATTTTGATGGGGCAGCATCCTCTCACAGGAATGCGACCCAACAATCTGTAACTCCTGGAAAGGCTGGAGTCGGTCTAATTTTCATAACGCTGGAAAAAATTAATGATGCATTTTTCCTACCATTTATCGGAGCCCTGCACAAACAACGAAGCTGAATACGAAGCTCTAATAACTGGTTTGGAACTTGCAATTTTAATGAAAATTAAAGAGATTAAGATATTTGGAGATTCCCAGTTGGTGATTAACCAAGTGGCTGGAACTTATAAAGTCTTGAATCCTAATCTCCTAAGATATCATCAATACACACTTCACTTATTGGAACAAATTCCTATTGCTACTTTATATAGGGTTCCCCGTGGAAGCAATTCCGCGGCAGATGCCTTAGCAAAACTCGCAAAGGAATTTGCCTGTCCTGAGGAGGATTCCATTCCTATAGAGATTCAAGGTCGTAAAGCTCTCTCTCTTATAGATTTGGAACACATAAGTAAGACTCCCCTTCAGATCCTTTCTGCCTCTTCGACAACCGACGAAGAAGGCGATTGGAGACGACCCTTAATCGATTACCTTAAAGAAGGGAAGCTTCCCCAGGATAAATCACTCTCTAACCAGATTAAGAAACGTGCCCTATCATATGCACTAGTCAACGATTTGTTATACCGTCGGTCCTTCGATCACATGTGGTTACGCTGTTTGGATCAGCGAGAAGCCCTGAAGATTGTTAATGAAGTTCATTCAGGACTATGCGGTGCACATCAATCGGGTCCAAAAATGAAATTGAAGATTAAAATACTTGGATACTACTTGCCTACAATGATTGACGATTGCATGAATTCTGCAAAGTACTGTCATCAATGTCAGGTCCATGGTGTGGTTTTACATCAGCCGCCTAATGTGCTACACCCTACGATAGCCTCGTGGCCCTTCAAAAGTTGGGGCACAGATATTATTGGGCTGATTGACCTTCCTTCCGCGAGAGGTCATCGTTTCATATTAGTAACGACTGATTACTTTTCGAAGTGGGCGGAAGCAATTCCCCTACGCAACGTAACAGCACACCATGTTTTAAAATTCTTTCATGACCATATCGTATATCGATTCGGCGTACCCCGCAGAATCATATCCGATAATGGGTCCGCATTCAAGTCTACAAAAATCAACAGTTTTGTAAGGCGTCATAATATTGATTGGAGATACTCGACGATCTATTACCCTCGGGCAAATGGATTGGCCGAGGCCTTCAACAAAACCTTAGTGCAAATTGTTAAAAAGACCCTTGATGATAACAAACGACAGTGGGATGAGCGGTTGGTGGAAGCTTTGTGGGCTTACCGTACCACTTATAGAACCCCGACCCAATCCACCCCGTTTGCACTAGTGTATGGATCAGAGGCTGTTCTACCCTTGGAAATACAAATCCCTTCGCTTAGAATTGCAGTTCAGAATCAAATCACAAATTAACAAAATGTAAAACTGCGGTTGGAAGAACTCGAAGGCCTTGAAGAGCGATGTCTCCAAGCTCAACAAAGTTTAGAGTTATATAAGTCCCGTATGGTTCAAGCTCATGATAAGCTAGTGCGACCTAGGACCTTCCAAGCAGGAGACTTGGTGTTGATCCTTCGGAGGCCTATCTTGGCCCATCGGAAGTTGGGAGGCAAATTTGAACCCACGTGGGAAGGACCCTTCGTTATAGAGACTGTCTACGAAGGAGGCTCGTATCAGTTAGTAGATTGTAAAGGAAATCACCCAATGCTACCTTTTAATGGGCGTTTCCTTAAGAAATACTATGCTTGATGTAGCTCGTTTTATCAATTAATAAAATTTTCTTCTTGATTCGCAATCCAGATCTTTCCTTTTTAAATTCCCTTACTTTTAACGCTTTTTTTCGCCTTCTCCTAAGGGTCGGATCACTCCCTCCCTTAGGATCGTACCATTCTCTAGTGGTGGATTACGCCCTTCGTGGCACCATCCTAGTTTACCAGTTAATTTATCTACTTGGAGTAAGTCTTCTATCAGCATCCTATAGGACTAAGGTTTGGTGATGCCCTTCCTTAGACCCAAGGCAAGGTATTCCCTACCTTGGTTTTCCAGTTGATCTTTCTACTAGGAGTAAGTCTTCTATCAGCATCCTGTAGACCTATGGTTGGGTGATGCCCTTAGACCCAAAGTTCCCTACTTTGGTTTCCAGTTAATTTGCCTATTTGGAGTAAGTCTTCTATCACCATCCTATAGGCCTAAGGTTGGGTGATGCCCTTCCTTAGACCCAAGGCTAGGTATTCCCTACCTTGGTTTTCCAGTTGATCCATCTACTAGGAGTAAGTCTTCTATCAGCATCCTGTAGACCTAAGATTGGGTGATGCCCTTCCTTAGACCCAAAGTTAGGTATTCCCTACTTTGGTTTCTAGTTAATTTGCCTATTTGGAGTAAGTCTTCTATCAGCATCCTATAAGCCTATGGTTGGGTGATGCCCTTCCTTAGACCCAAGGCTAGGTATTCCCTACCTTGATTTTCCAGTTGATCCGTCTACTAGGAGTAAGTCTTCTATCAGCATCCCGTAGACCTAAGGTTGGGTGATGCCCTTCCTTAGACCCAAAGTTAGGTATTCCCTACTTTGGTTTCCAGTTAATTTGCCTATTTGGAGTAAGTCTTCTATCAGCATCCTATAGGCCTAAGGTTGGGTGATGCTCTTCCTTAGACCCAAGGCTAGGTATTTCCTACCTTGGTTTTTCAGTTGATCCGTCCATTAGGAGTAAGTCTTCTATCAGCATCCTTTGGACCTAAGGTTGGGTGATGCCCTTCCTTAGACCCAAAGTTAGGTATTCCCTACTTTGGTTTCTAGTTAATTTGTCTATTTGGAGTAAGTCTTCTATCAGCATCCTATAGGCCTAAGGTTGGGTGATGCCCTTCCTTAGACCCAAGGCTAGGTATTCCCTACCTTGGTTTTCCAGTTGATCCATCCATTAGGAGTAAGTCTTCTATCAGCATCCTATGGACCTAAGGTTGGGTGATGCCCTTCCTTAGACCCAAAGTTAGGTATTCCCTACTTTGGTTTCCAATTAATTTGCCTATTTGGAGTAAGTCTTCTATCAGTATCCTATAGGCCTAAGGTTAGGTGATGCCCTTCCTTAGACCCAAGGCTAGGTATTCCCTACCTTGGTTTTCCAGTTGATCCGTCTACTAAGAGTAAGTCTTCTATTAGCATCCTGTAGACATGAGGTTGGGTGATGTCCTTCCTCAGACCCAAAGTTAGGTATTCCCTACTTTTGTTTCCAGTTAATTTGCCTATTTGGAGTAAGTCTTCTATCAGCATCCTATAGGCCTAAGGTTAGGTGATGCCCTTCCTTAGACCCAAGGTTAGGTATTCTCTACCTTGGTTTCCCAATTGATCTGTCTATAAGGTGTAAGCCTTCTATCAGCATCCGATAGACATAAGGTTGGGTGATGCCCTTCCTTACATTCCTAAAAATCTATTCAAAATTTTCATTCGGTCAACGCCAATGTGTGTAGCAGAAGTGTCTTCTACTACGCACATTGGGGGTCCATTTGTTGACCTCATTTTTGTATGAGGTCATTGAGACCCTTCCAGACTCCAGATTAATCTAGACCCTAGGATTCTCCTAGATCCAGACTTTAGGTTCTATTCTAGAGCTTAGGATCCTTCTAGACTTAGGACCTTATGGTCTATTCTAAATCCTAGGATTCTTTCATATTCTAGATCCTAGATCTTAGAATCCCTTTGGATTCTAGGATCAATCCAAATTCAAATCAAACTATACCTTTGATCAATTCAAATCCCAGATCAATTCAAGTTTCAGATCTATTCAAATCTTCAATCAGTCCAATTGAAAATTCAAACTTCAATCTAGACTTTGATCCTACCTTTGATCTAAGCTTTGACTTCATCCAATCACTAATAATCACCACATGATTGTAAATGATTTGGGATATTTCAATATTAATCATTCAAACTTGAAATCCATTCCAAATTCAAAAAAAATCCAGACTCAGATTCTAAGTCCTAAGGCCCTGTCTTAAAGACCCTTTTTAAAGATTTTTCAAACATCTCGAAACCCAGTCAAATGACCTCTAATTCAGGGTCTATCACTTACAAAGCGATAAGATATGTCTCTAGAGGCTACCCTCCAATTTTGAGCCCATTCTGAGGTCTCTAAACCCAGAATTTGAATTAAAATTCAAAGGCTATAAAATCTTCAAATATTTACAGCCCATGCCACTGAACCTAACCCCTTGAAGATTTTGATCTTGGAGCCCTTATCAAAGCCTCCAATCACTCCCAAACTCTTGATCTTAACCCACTGAGCAGTAAACTGCATTTTTTCAGATCCATTTTTGACCCTAGTTGACCAATAGGTCAAAATTGACCAAAATATCCTTATGAGATTTCAAATGTCATTTCAAATCAAATCAATTCCAAACTCTTTGAAACTACTTCCAATGAATTCCAAATGTTAAACTCAACTTGTTGAACTGAAATCCAAACCTTGGGTCAACCTGGTTGACCAAGTCAATCAAGTTTGACCCATGGACCCATACACCCCTCCTCTTTCAAATTTTTGAACCAAGTCCATTCCAAGTCCTTTGAATGCATGGGATGACCCCTTGGGTATCCAAGAGACCCCTCTTGCTGACCTAAGCCTTGGGTTCACTTGGGTTAGCCATATGGCTTGATCCAAGTGACCAAAGAGAGATCTCCCTTGAGCCATCTTTTAATCTTAATCAAATTGAATCCAAATCAAGGTGTTATTGAGTTCTTTTTCACCCAATACACCTTCCTTGATCAACCCAACCCTTGGGCTCACTTGGGTCAAGAGTTAGGCTAACCCAAAGTGCCCAAAAGCACTTGGGATTGAGCCAACTCTCAACCTAGGCCTAATTAAACCTGACTAACACCTCCCATAGGTGGCCCTAGGTCCAATACACCCCCTCCAGCCAACCCATGCATTGGGCTAGCTTGGGTCAAGAGTTAGGCTAACCCAAAGTAGCCAAAAACACTTGGACCCGAGCCATCTTCCAGCTCAAATCAAATTGGACCCAATTGCCGCCTGCATTGGGTGCACCAGACCCAGACCCACTTCCCACCTCAAGCCCAGGGTCTGGCCTGACCTGGGTTGAACCCAAATTGACTCAAACCGAGTAGGTTTGGGTCCAACCCAGCCACCATTTCAATCCAGGCATTCCCAGGCCAAATTGACTCCACCCTTGGCTCCAGCTTGTCTCCATCGGCCTCCCCCAGTCAACCCGGCCCAGGACATGGCCGGCGGCGGTCGAAACCAATGAGAAATGAGTTCCGGTGGTCCCCCCCCAATCGTTCCTGACCCAAAGCCTTCCAAAGGCTGTGGCTCGCTGGCTTAAGGCTCACGAGCCCTCTGGAACGACGTCCCTTTCCACCTGGCGACCATCCGGAGCTTCTCCCGCTCAATCCTGGCCGTCCGAGCTCGAGAGAGGTGGCTGAATAGGATGGAGCTCCCGAGACCTGGCAATTGGATCTCAGACAATCAAAAAATTCTTCCCAGAGCTCATTCGAACTCCCAGAGCCTTCTCTCAGCTTCCGGAATCGCCCCGTCAATCCGTTCGAGCGAACTCCGGCGAAAGCTTGTAGCCCCTCGCTCGAAGTCGCATCTCCAGCCGTCCTCTAGTCCCAACGCCTGAAGGAGAACAGCTCGCCATCGTCTCCTGAAGCTTCCTGATAGAGAATCTCATTCGTTGAGGCCTTCTCTACAGTAATCTCTCCATCCCGAGCTCCCTAGCTAGGTAGTTTGGTCAAGTGTGAAGGAAACCTTCACGCCAACGGATCTCCACCGTTGGATTGAAGGTTTCTACCGCCCTGATCCTCCCTGTGAAATTTCATCGGAGTTCGCCGGCGGGATCGCCCAGATCAAGCCGGAGAAGCTCTGCGGTCTCAGATACGCGCGGGAGGTTGAAGAGGAAATCCTGGCCGTTGGTTTAGATCAACGACGCGGATTAAATCCTGCGGTTTCGAAGCGCGATTAATCCCAGCCGTTTGATCCCCCATCCGACGGCTACAATTAATCCGACCGTTATCCAGTCAGCGCTAATGATTGCCCCGCCAATCGCAGCGCGCCGCGTGTAAAGCGCCGACTGACTGTGTAATGGTTGAATTAAAAATTCCAGAAAATTCATGGGATCTTCAAAAAATCATAACTCCCTGCACACTTGACCAAATTAAGTGTTCTTAGGCTCATTGGAAATGTCTCAGGGAGACCTACAAAAGCCCTATGGTTCTAGGCCTTAATTTTGCATGTGTTGAGTTTAATTTCAATTTGAGCATTTTATTAATTATTGCAATTATTGTTTAAATTTAATTCTTCCAGGCCTGGAATTTTGGGAGATTAAATTTGGGCATGTCCCTGACATGTCCAAATTTTATCCCCCTTGTTGGATATGTTTAAGGGCACCTATCCTCAATTTTGGATCCAATGGCCATGGTTTGACCCTTGAATCCAAATTGAGACCATGGCCTATCCAATGAGAATTAGGTTTTGAGTCTTTGTGTGATGATGATGTGCAGCATAAGAAGTCTAGGGCCACTGATTTCACCCCAATCCAAGCCTAGGATGATTCATTAGGAATTCTTCAAGGTGACTTAGAATTTACCTTGGGTGATCTAGTTGACCACCTTATACTACTCCAATTAGGCTTAAATTTGGTGTGTTCAGCCCTTGGGGTCAGGTGATTCTATGGTCCAAATCTTATCAAGTTTGATGCCTATTTGGTCCACCAATTAGGAGTTAAAGTATCCCCTTTGCTAGAATTGGCCTTTGACTTTAATAACTCCTAATAAATTAAATTTAATCCCTAAAAATTCCTAAAATATCACCAATTGATCTTAATTAATCCCTTGATCAATGAGAATTTATCTCTCATCAATTTGGCTTCATAATCCACCTTAATTAAATTTTAACACAAATCAATGTTTAATCAATTTTAATTAATTAAAAATTATTAAAAATCCCAAAAAAATCTTTAAACACTTGCTGATCTCCCCTTAGATCATTTCTAATCTTTGGAGTTGATTTCAAGAAGTTTGGGACTCACTTGGGATCAAACCATTAAAGACCCCTATAATTAAGGTAATTAAAATAATTCCAATAAATACCCAAACTTCCAAAATTCATAACTAATTGTAGAAAATTCCAAATCAATCAAACTCAGTGGCTAATGACTCTAATTAAAATCTAGTTTTTTCAAAAAATTTCAAACCCCCAAAATCGGGTCAAAGTCAAAAAGTCAACATTTTGGTCAACTCTAGGTCAAAACCGGGTCAAAACTTCTAAAAATCATAACTTTTGATAGAAAACTCCAAATTGAATGTGCCACCTGTATAACAACTTATAATAAGGTCTAGTATTTGTTAAAGATCTGAAACCCTTAAGATTAATCCTAATTTTAAAAATCGAATTTTAACCCCTTAGTTAACATATCTAGATAACCTCCAAAACTTATTAACTCTTCCAAATTCCAGAATTTTCTTAATAGGCTAATAAAACTCTCAACTAATCTATTAAAATCAGTAACCAACTCACTTTAATATCAATCCACTCCTTTAATTCCAACCAATTTAAATAACTTAATCAACCCCGATTACTACTGGGTAACCCAGACCTACGAGGCTATTAGCTTAGCCCCAAGGAAGGTGAAATAAACTTCACGGCCTCGGTGTGAAACAAAGGTAGTAATCAATTAACTTTTAAAATATGTTTAATTAAAATTCTTAATCTACTAATACTTAAATTTTAATCTAAATCCCCTTTTGAGCCCTAACAAATTCAGAACCTTTCTAGACAACTCTAACTAATCACCTACTTTAGGATCTACCCCTGCTACACGATCTTTTACACATACTTTAGATGATGTGCTAGGACAACCAACTCTAGATCTAGGTTAGGCCGGTGTTTACTTTACTGCTGTGTGCCGGATTTTTCGTGGTTTTTACTGCATGTTGTGGATGAAATTGCTTTGATGTGTCTGCTTACTTTTTCTGCACTCTGTGGATGAATGGATGTGTTTGGTGACTAGATTACCCTTAGGTTAGGTACGATCTGGATGTTCACATAGTTTTTCTGCAGGTGGCCACGCTCATGCAGGGCAATAAAAGGGGGCTAAATCAATAAAAAAAATTATCAATTGTTATAAATGTTTGCACAGGTGCTTCAGCTGCTAAAGCCCCCAAATAAAAAGAGCGTGGCCAGTGTGTTTTACTTTTTTTCTGCACATATATAATTGCTTGGGAATAACTTTATATATATATATTAACTGCTTAGGATAACCTTGCAGGAGAGTCTAGATTTTATTTTTAAATAAATATAATTTGTATAATTATCAAGTGTTGTGAAAGTTAATTTTGAGTTGGGATACATAGATCCAAAGCTTGGATTCCAAAGAGGAAAGGATGCCCTTTTGGGAAGTATTCCTTTTTCCATTTGGAAATCCAAATTTGGATCACACTTTTTCTATACCCAAAGAGGAAAGAGTGGCCTTCCCCTTAAAAGGGAATTGCCCTCTTATCCATTTGGGTAGTTCACCACGAAGAATCCAAGAAGTTTGAAGAAAAGGAGTCCAAAGAAGAACAAGATTGAAGATTTAAAGATTGACAGTATCCCACTCAAAACTACTTGCGTCATTACTAGGTTTAGAATCCGGGATGTTGTCAGTGGTGCCCGGTCACTTTACTTTCTGTAAAATTCTGATTTGTAATAAGCAAGGCAACTTTGCCTATGGATATTTATTGATTAATTAATATTTGATGTGATGAATTGATTGCCTTTAGGACTGCTTGCTTCTCTTAGTTTTTTTGGCGATTGTGTGCCGCTTTTGTTTTCGCCTGGATACGTGAGACTCGTGAGGGTGTGAAAATTTTATACTCATAACTTTAAAAGTCTAAAATTTTAGTGAGTCTAAATAACATAGAAAGATAACAAATCTAGGGAATTAGCCGGGGATCGACCCTAGGGTCGCATGCATATTTTTGCATTATTCTTTCCTTGCTTTAGACCCTTCCCCGCCTGCGGGTAGAGTCCGGATAGTCTGACCTATGAGGACGAGGTGCCGGACCTTGGGAAGTCCAGTCTTCTAAAAAAATTTATTTTATAAGCCTGTTTTTAAAATTTCAAGCATACTTTATTTGGAAGTTGTCGACCAGCATGCATTGCATTAGATACAAATTAAAAAAGTCAAAATTTTAATTTTATAGTCCTTAGCATTTTGCACCAAACATAAGTCAAAGGGGTCAAATAGGAGAATTTCTAGATGTCGGCCCCGACTTTCCAAAACCTTAAATACAATGTCCCTACCACTCTTTCATAAAAGACCGAACTCATCTCTTTTAAATCGGTTAGGTGGTTAGCTGGCTCCCCAATTCAGGCCGGGGTAAGTCCAGATCTTGCACTGCATTAGTTAGGATCGGACGACTGTGGTCTAGTGTCCAAAATAGATTTAGGATCTGGGGCAGATCTTTGATTATAAGACCCCAAATTTCGGGAATATAGTCCCAAATTTCTAATAAAATATTTAACTCTAATTAAAGCTTCATTTCAATCCTAAAATATAAAGCCCAACACTTAGATTAAGTTGGGACACTTCCGGATGGTTTTGGAATCTTAAAGTGTCCCATACATCTCCTCATTTAACTCCGTTAATAACTGCTCAATTTTGATCCATTCCCTTTTGAGTTTCTAAAATTCATCTCTTTTTGATATCACTCCTAGAAACTCTAACAAAATTCTGCCACCATTTTAATCCGGAGTTTTCGTAGAAGATTTTATCTCCCTATGATGTAATTAACTACGAGGGCTTGCGCTCGTAGGAGATTTGGAACCCCACCCACCTGATTTCAAAATTAATCTTTTTATAAAAAAAAAACCCTCTTAGATTTCTTTGAAAAAAAGTCAAAAATGATTGTCATTGTCATATTAGAAGAATTATCATTGAAAGATGATACCTCCCTTTGGGGAGATACATTCTTGTTTGATAAGGCTTTGGATATGAATTCGGCAATCATACTCCTTGAGTATCATAACTAGATTATTTAGTAGAACTCTACCTCATCCCTTCGGGGCCGTGTCGAGTTCTATTTAGAATTTAGCCGTGATATTCAAGACGAATTACATAATTCTAGGCCTGAACACCGCTATGAAATTCTATTTTCATCCCCCGGGGTGATATAATTTTTCTAGTGGATTGATTCGACTTCAGAATTATAATTGAATTTTAATTTTAAAAATTCTCAAAGAAAACTAATAGTTTTCAAAACCTGTTTTCAAAATTCCATCAACATGAACTAATTTTACAGTATGATATTGAGCTTACAATATGACTAGAAGAAAAAATTCAAATATTTAACTTCTCCTTGTGTGTGTATGCATGATTGTTAAGCCAATATATACCTAATGCAAAAATTAACTAGAAAAATAAAGAATATATACTATATAAAATACATACTCTTTAAATTATAGATTGACTTATGCACTGATGCTACACTATCTTGAGCTTATTCTTCAGTTATTTGCTTGGTGTATGTTGTACTTGAGAAATTGTTAGTAGCACCAAAAATAAATATTCAATATACAATTCAGAATAAACAAATAAATATCAAATAATATTTATAATTATCAAAGCAGAATGTCGGGCTCCCAAATTGAAATAAGAATATAAAATGAGTATATACATGAAAAGGTTGGAGTAGCATTTGTGAAAGATAAGATCAAAAAGAGTCGCCTTAGATGGTTAGGTCACATTAATTGTTAGTCTTTCTATGACTTGGTTAGAAGGGTAGATGTATTAGATTTGGCCAATGTTAAAAAGGTTGAGATAGATCTAAAAAGGCTTAGTTAGAAAATATGTGTTTTAAATAAGAATTTGACTCTTAAAATAACACAATGGAGAAAAATATTTGTGTAGCTGACCCCACATAATGGAATAAGAACTTGATGTTGTTGTTATTGTTGTTGGTTGTATTAGTTATCTATGCAAACTTATCTTTTTTAAGGATGTTTGTAATTAGAGTCATGATGGTGCTAAAATTTTTAATAAATCTTTGATAAAATCATGTCAATCCATTAAAATTTCTAATATCAAAGAATGATTTTGGTGTTAGCCACTCTATAATTGACTTGAATTTAATAAGGTTGGGTTAGAGTCCATTAGTAGAATTGTTGAAGCTCTAGAATATAAATTCTTTTTAAAGGAGAAGATGAAGATTCATCCATATATTTTTCATGCCCTCATTCCTTATTTCCCTTTAATAACATAATACGAAATTCCTTGTTAGAAAAATTCTTGTCATGATGCATCATCAAGAGATAAAAGAATTTAAGGCAAGAATTTAAGAAGTAGAATATAAATGTATTTATAGAACTTCTTTGGCATTAATAACATTAATGGGTTACAAATCTTAACTATTAGTATCAGTCAAATTACAGCTCAAGGAAAAAGAATATGCTTTATTCTCCTATTCTTTTTTATAGGTATTATCCAAAGATATAAAAAAAATTACGAGCTACATGTATGCCAAAATATCACTAAGATTATAAACAAGCCAATTTGATCCATTTCAATCTTACAAGCAGGTCATTTAAATTAAGAAGATTGGTTATGCTGAATCCATTGAACTTGCTCGAGTCACATTGAACTAAGCGCGTCACATTGAACTTGCTCGAGTCACATTGAACTCATCAAGGTCACATTAAACTTACATAGGTTGCAATAAACTCGTCCGCCATATCGAGCTCACTATATTCTTAAAGATTTCACAACCGTCTTAGTGAACACGACTTAAATGGTTGACCAGGTGAAATTACTTGGATACTCATCCGAAGTTACTTCTTCAAAAATATTTATAAAAGGTAGTTCACACTAAAATATTAAGACAGTTTGGTCAAGCTCTAAATTATTCGTCAGTCTTCAACTAAGATATCATGCAGCTTCTCCCTCTAATTTCTCTTTATCTCTCTCCATTTTTTTCTTTGCTTAGAGCATCTCTAGCCGAACGTCTACCACTCGTTTGATGTCGCTGGTTTGCTCCATTCGATTGCCAAATAAAACATCAATTGGAGGAGGGTGAACACTGTGACTTCAATAATGATGTCACACTTTACACACGTTAATTTATGTTTTTTTTTTAATGAAAATTAGGTTAGAAAAAAGTATGATAAGGAATATACGCATAATATTCTTTTTTTGTGTTAGAAAATGAAGTTCGGTTGAAAACGAGTTACTGCATTTTAGAGTATTACTACATTTTAGAATGAAAATTGAATTTTTGGATTGGAGATGATCTTACTTTGTCATTCTTATTATAAGTTTGATTCTTATATGACACGACCAAATTTGACTACAAAATAAACACTAATCTCAATATAAATTTATAAACTTTCAAACCTACACATAATAAATTATATCAGGATGTCTCCCTATCATTTTATTCCACTCAAATGTGATAATTTTAAAATGTATCTTTAGTATAATGTTTAATTAATAATATGTATATTATACTTATTTTAATATAAATTTATAATTATAAATCAGTTATAATCAGCTTTAAACACAAATTTCTGAATCAAAATTTTTATTTATTAAATATTTCAGTGTTTATCCTTCGTTCAAATTTCCTCATTATATCATCTTCCACATCAATATATATTATTCATTAATTTATTTGCGTTAAAATTAGAATTAATTTTCAGTTACGGTCAGTTTCAGTAAAGACAGTAAATAAAATTATTATATTTAAAGGAACTATTATTTAATTATAATTTTTTATGTGATTAATAATGAACTGCTTTTTATTAAAATTCATCACAATCAATTATAATATCAAAAATTAAATCTGAAATATTTATAAATTTTTATTTTATATTCATAAAATTAATATAAATTACCTATTACTTTTCCTCATTCCCAAGCCCGCAGTAGACCTTTCGTCGCCTCCCATTGACCAACGCTTGCCAGATCGCCGCCTGGAAGCTAAGTGGGGACCACATGAGTAACAAACTCGGCGGCTGCAGCACGTGACCGATGCGGGGACCCACGCGAGGCCAAAATGGCTGGATGGACCACTCGGGTTTTTTTTTTTATTTATCTTTTTGATTGATAATTTTGAGCGCTTAATTTTAATATGAAAGAATTTCAATTTTTAAATTCTGAGAGCACATCAATAAAATCTATGTATTTAATATCAAATAATTTAAATTTCATTTATGTATAAGATACCATGATTTAAATATTTATACTAAAAATTATATAAATAAATATAAAATATTAAACTTATATAAATAAATAAATAAAATTTTGATGGAAATTTGTATTTTTAGGTGGACTTGGGTTTCATTTGGGACAGTTTTTTACTACTTCTTAAAAAAGCTTTTTAGTACAAAATTTTTGCTTTTGTACTAGAAAATTATTTTAAGAAACATTTAAAAAACCGTCCAAAATGAAGTTTTAAAGACATTTTACAAATTTTTTATGTATCTACAAATCTAAAACCTAGGACTTTATCTTTATTTATATAACATTTTAGAGTTTAAATCATATTAATATATATGCTTAAAAATATAATTCATTTATTATAAGTTAATATTAATAGTTTTTTAACGTGATTTAAATGTTTTAATGTTATATAAGTAAATATACATATTTATATGTTAGATAGGAATTATATAAGAATTTTGTAGTATGTATGTCTATTTCTCTTTATTTTTTTCTTATGAATCATAAAGGCTATATCTTTACATAATTGAATTGAATGTGATATGCTGATACAATAATGTCCATATAAAGGCAAAATAATAGAATAATAAAGGAATATATGACATATGTTCTAAATTCAGGGGCAGAATTAGCTTCTCTATTGAGGGTGGACAAAATAGAATTGTGAAATATATAATCTTATATATGAAATAAAAATGAATTTCTTTCTTAGAATATGGGCAACTATATTTATTGAAAGTGGCAAAATAACTAAAATGTTTAATTTTTTAAGGAAAAAAAAAAAGATATCTAAGTGGACAAATACCTATTCTCTTAAGAAAAAGAAAGATTTTAGGGTGGATAATTGCCACCCTGAGCTCTTCCTGATTCCACCGTTATTTCTAATATTTATATTCACATAAATAATTTTAGTAATTCTAAATTAAATTATACTCTTAATATTATACACTTGCTCTAATATTTATATGATAATTGTTACGTCCTGGAGTATTCGCGGCGGTAGAGAAATATAAAATTTAACGTCTTAACATTGTATGAAAATCCGGCACGCAATCAGATAAGAGAGTGTGTAGCATTCATAGGAGACACCAATATTTTTACGTAAAAAACACCTGAAAAGGGGGAAAAACCACGGGGCCTAGCCCAGTTTGAATTAATCCACTAGTATTACAGTTGATTACAAATGAGGCCCTTCCTTGGGGGAAGGCCTAGGCTTGATGTACATTATATGAGTTACATTACATGTTGAGAAAAAAAAGAGTCACTGTTGACATATTCACTTTGTTGGAAGGATAGTAGTCGATGAGCGACGTAAGTCAGGGGGACCATAGTCAGCTGGCGACGGAGGTCAAAAGTACTGTAGTCGGTGGGTGACGTAGGTCATAAGGACCATAGTCATCTGGCGACGAAGGTTGGAAGGACTATAGTCGGCAGGCAACATAAGTTAGGAGGACCATAGTCGGCGGGCGACGGAGGTCGAAAAGACAATAGTCAACGGGCGACGTAAGTCAGGAGAACCGTAATCGGCTGGCGACGGAGGTCGAAAGGACTGTGTCTGACGATGAAGGTCAGAAGGACGGCGTTAGGTAGAAGTCCAACAATGAAAAGAATCCATCTTCGGATATACGTCCAACAAAAGTCCGATAACCGATAGAAGTCCGGCATTGGGTAGAAACTTGGCGACAGAGGTCAGAAGGTCTAGTGTTGGGTAGAAGTTCGACGTCTATTGGTGGCCGAGGAGAACTTCGACATCACTTGGGTAGAGTTTCGACGTTAGGAGGGAACTCTGTCATTAATTGGGGAGAATTTCAACATCCCGTGAAAGTTGGGCAGAATTCTAGCGTCTCGTGGAAGTCGGGCAGAATTCCGGCTTCATTTGGAGTTTAGGCGGAACTCCGGTGGTGGTTGAGGAGGAGTCTCTTCTCTCATATTCTTCTCTTCTTCTTCTCCTCTCTTCTTCTTCTCTTTCTTCTTCCCCCCCCCCCCCCCCCCTCTCATTAGAAATAAGGGCTCTATTTATAGATTTCTGTAGCAGCATAGCTTTTAAATAGGTGTGAGAGCAGGGGCAAATAGGGAGTGATATCGATCAAATGGACGGCTGATATTGAATCCCTTGATCGTACACCATTCGTTAGACATTTGAAGGTCTTAGTGATGTCGGAATTAGGCGATCTTTGACTCGTTGGATTCGTCTCGTCGAGCCGTTCGATTTGACTATAAGATTGTTAAAATCAAAGCCCATTTGGTAACTCAAATTGTGGTATGAACTTTATAACAACACTTCGGGTGCTTGATTTGGGCTCATTTGTGCTCGTATTGAGTCGAATTTTGTGTCGTTGGGTTCGTATTTTTAAGATGCTCAATTTGACTTTAAGTTTGCCGAAATCGGAGTTCAGATGTTCCCGTATTTAATTTTTGAAGTTTTCGGCTTGATTTTGCCTCAAGATTCGCGCTCGATCAAGATAATTTTAAGATGACGTATCAATAATAAATAATTTTAATGACCCTTAAATCCTTGAATAACTTAATGATATTGTTGCCAGAATTATTGGAAGTTTGCTAATTAAGAATCAAGATATGCAAAAGCAAATGGGATTATTTTGCCAACAAAGTCACCCCTAGTCAACTTTAATAACATTTTTTGTGTCATTATTGATAAGGCTGATGTCAATCATTGAGACCAACGTATACCATTCCCAGCATGATATGTGCGTGCTGTCATCAGCAACAACAATGACAAAAAGTTTGTCAACAAAGTTGCTATACTTTGTCAAATCCAAAATTTACGATTGTCATCCCTATAAGTTGAATACATGTTATCAAAATCAATAGTACTTGTGCAAGAAGATTGTCACCTATTATCACAAACAATTTTGAACCCACCTTTACAAATAAGATTTATGCACTACATCGTAACCAACATCACGGCACACCATATCACTAATAAAGTTGAGCATCAACTCCAATAATGACATGAAAAATATCTTTCATTATCACCAAATACATTAAGACCCGCCATCAAGAAAAAGATTAATACATGTTATTCACACCAACATTAATGGTATTCAACACAACCAATTTTGCTACATTGGAATAGGACAAATAACTAAAGCAAGGCTCCGAAGCCATATTATTAAAAAGTTTAAATGACTACATCTTTATTTGATTGAATTAAATGTCATATGTTGACATAATGATGCCAATAAATAAAAATATCCTTAATAATAAGGATATATTATCACAATAATTTTTTACTAAAAATGTTAGATACATGTTTGAATATTTTTATAGACATTAATAATTTCAATAACTCTAATGTAAATGTGTACTATAAATATTAGACAGTTATTCTACGTAAAATATATATATATATATATAAATTTAATGAGTTTATTATAATTATAATTTTTATGAATTAAAGTTATATATTTTATGTTATTTAAAAATAATTAAAATATTATATATTTATTTTTTAAGTATGTTTTGATTAAAATTATATCATATCCAGATTTTTTTTTTCTATTTTCATTTCTCAATTTAAATAATAAATGTCATTTTTTTGCGAGCACGACTTTTCGGTCAGGCTACTGTATAAATTACCTCTGCCGCTCTTTGACTGCTCTCCACTTCCACTTGCCTCGGATTCCGGTTTGACTCCGCGAGGAGATTGTCAGCGGCTTTTCAGTTTTCACGGACAGTTAGGGTTTCAAGTCGGGCCCCTCCTCGAGCTGACGCATTTGTTTTCGGTTTTCATTCTTCTCTGCTGCATTGCGGCGAATCCTTCGCATTTGATCAGGATTTGTCATTTGAAGATCGACCTTTTGTTCTCTGGTTTCGGATTAAGGTATTGTATTGAATCCTAAGTTCCTTTTTTCGCCGTAATTTTGTCTGGTTAGGTTATTAGAATACCAAACAATGGATTCATGAGGAAGCCAATATTCCTTTTAGATTACTTCTGAGCTATTCCATGGATTGCTTGTTCAATACCTTGATTCGTTCTTCAGTTCCGACACGTACTATGATTTCTTGCATTCATTATCTATTTGACTTTTGAATGGTTGATTTTATTTATTGGAATTCACATTTCCATTTCGTACGGTTTCTGTTTTTGGTTTCTCAACCGATCTATTTTTGGAGCTTGACTTGACTGACTATTGAACTCGCGGATTTCTGTTAAATTTTACTTTTGGATGTTGGGATTTAGCCTTGAATGAGAATTGTAACAGTAATGATTCACTCCGGAAAGAAAATTAAAGAAAAAAAACTGAGGTTTTCTTTTTTCTTTTTTGTTCCCAA
Organism: Dendrobium huoshanense; assembly: GCA_016618105.1. Classification (NCBI taxonomy): domain Eukaryota; kingdom Viridiplantae; phylum Streptophyta; class Magnoliopsida; order Asparagales; family Orchidaceae; genus Dendrobium; species Dendrobium huoshanense. The sequence goes on from CM028345.1 coordinate 29,283,689, forward strand.
TTCTGTATGTCCAAATCAAAGATGAGTCATATAAGCTTGCGGATTAAGAAATAAAATTTCATTTTTGTTTTGAATTCATTTCTTTGATAAGTTAAGCATTGCAAGTAACTGTAAATGGCCTGGAAGCGCTGTTTCTTTGCTTTATTATCTTTTGCCTTTGTGATTCTTTGGCTGTTATCATTTCCCCGTACTGTGATATCTTTACTATTTTTTTTTTAACAGGAGTTTTCTAAAAACTATTCGATTTACAGCTAAATAAGTACAATATAAAATTTTTAATGTATTTTAGCCCTGTATATTTAAGATCATTTTAATCAAAATTTAGTAACAAAAAAATTTAATTTCCCGGCCCCGCCATGCCTTAACGGTTCAAAGGCGACCGAAGTACTCGAAGGGGGCGGAGACCCACCAATTTCTCCCTTTTCGATGATAATGCCTTTGGTGCAGCCCATGACCCCACCTATCCTGATTTAGACTTGTCTGTTTATAGCTTCCGAGCTTCTTTCTGTTCCTGAAGCAAATGAATCCCAAGGAGAAAAAAAAAATCTATATTAAATGCTGGCTTTATAATTTTCCTACTTTAGTAGATGTTTGGCTGCAAGATGAATTTAGTTTAAATAGAATATAATAAATCTCGTTAACTCCGAATTTACTAAAATCTTTGACATGAGAAACTGTTAATTTGATAAATCTTGATAATCTATTTGGTTTTTTGAAATAATTATATTTAAAAGATTATTAAATTTTATTAAAAAATGAATCATGAGAGTTATTAGCACAATTTTTGACACAACTCCGACGCCCTGAAACTAGGCCAAGTTACTCATTCTTCCAACTCCCGAGATCAGCGCAATGGTTATTGTTCTCTGTAAACATTTGACATTTAAATAGGATGATCAGCCGCGTTAAATCAGGCCTGTTATAAAATCTATGAGTTCTCGAATTTATCGACTATCAGAAATGGAATTATAGATATCATAGGATGTAAGGATGCTGAAACCATATCAGAATCTTTACAAGCAAACCCTTAATGATACCATTTTGCTTTTTTACTGTTTATATAATAAAACGGTGGGGCTTAAGGAAGAGGTAATTTCCCTCTAGTTGATATTTTTGTGGTGATTCAAAGATTTATAATGGATTAATTTTTTTAGCGCTGAGCGTCTAATCACAAGTTCTACAAAATTTTAAGCTAAATTAATAGCCAATAGTTTTTGTGCATCTCCAACCAAACTCTAAACGCTTAAATGACGTCCCTTGCCAGTTCCAACCGACAGTAAAATTTCCGCTATTTGGTTGCGGGTGAACAGTGGGACGCTAATATTGGCGTTGCACTGTTCATCTCCGCCATTTTTACCTCTCTTCCAAACTTGCCGCGGGAAAGAAGAGACGACCGTTACCTGCGAAAGGGGGAAATGGAATTCGATTGGACATGAATCATGGTATTTTGTAGTTTCACCACATTTTGAAGTGAAAAATGAGATTTTCGATTGGAGATGCTCTTAGTGAGCTTCGAGTGCGGGATTCCACGATAGCAGATAGGCTCCCAACCTTTGGCCCACTGACTCGCACTATTTTTGGTCTTTAGGCGTGATCTATTTTTTATTGGGAAATTTTTTTACGCTAAGCATTGTTAATAATTAAATTAAGTGTATAATCATGATTAAAATAAATTTAATACTAGACAAAGTCGCTCCTTTAATGGACGACTTTTGCTGACTAGGCAAAGCTGGGTCAGCTAGTCGTTAGCCAGTTAAAAATTAGGATTTAATTGGCGACTTAATGTAAGTCACCAACGGGCAACTTCCATTAATTTTTTTTTTCAAAATGCACGACATGGCTAATTGGTGCATTGGATACAGCGACATATCAACCTTTATTTTTTTTTTTTATCTGTCATCCATCTATTATAAACATGTAGATCATCAGTATTATCAGCTGTATTTTCGACACAGAAATTGAGCATCACCTAACCCCATCTGTCATATTGCTTTCTTGAAGTTCTCATGTAGATGCCTTAAGCAATGCCTGTAAGATGCACCAGAGAAATTTTCTCTACATCCTCGAACTATACTAACATATATACTTGTCCGAGATAATACACAGATTTTGTCTGAGGAACCAAATCCATGATTTAGTACACTCTGACTCAACAATAGCAAAGGCAAGTGAAAATAAACCATTATTTGCATCTAAGCTAATCGCGATTAATAATGTCCATCGATATTACCTACCAAGAATGTCCCATCATGACTAAGAATAGGCCGACAATTCGTCTACTCGGTAACCGACGGACCGAATGCTCATAAAGTCTTTGAAACCTATTAGCCTTTGTGCTTTGAATCCTATAAATAATTCGTGGCATTGTAGAAACTACGACATCCTTGGACAAATTTAAGATCCGGTACAACTCCTTTCAACTCCCAAAATAGCCTTAATAGCTTTTCGCCGGGTATCCCAAGCCTTCATGTATGAAATTTTTATGTTGAACTTTGTTTCCATACGACCAATTATCTCCTCGGCTTCAATTCCATCTATTTTCTAATTATTAGCAGTATATAAAAACATATAAATCGCGAATTACACTGACGATGACCACTTTCAAATTTGGTGTGGCATAGATATGTTTGTACTTTATTGATGAAATTTTCATATACCACCTAAGTGTTTGCTCAGAGCAGAATGCATCCGCCATAGGCAAGGAGACATTGGGCAATCATGCTTTGCATATGCAACTGTAAATTTCTTAGTATTTAATGCGATGACAATATATTGAACATTATAGTTTATATATGTTATTATTAATTTACATTATTATAATTCAACTCGTTATACTATATCATAATTCCAATACCCATTATTACTATGAAAATAAATTTACAAATTACCAAAAAATTCTCTTAAACATAATAAAAGTTAACCTCTTAATATTATATAACTTCAAAATAAATAAATTAACTTCAAAATTAACTCATTATAAAAAATAACTTCATTAAAAAAAATAACTAAATAATTACCAGAAAATTACAAAACAACTAATTCCTAAATCATTACAAAAAAAAAAAAAAAAAGTTTAAACCAATTTGATCTAAGCAAATTAACTCTTCAGCACTTCAATTATTTCGCTCTGGCTCTGCGTTCATTCAATCGCAATGCTTTGCTCCCATTTGATATGACATTTCATTAGAATCCCTATTAGTTGATTACCTGGAGGTAGACTTTAATAATTTCCCGTTCAATCAGATTTTGTTTATGGGTTTTGTTACGTTGCCCAATCAAAAACCAGAAAAATGTTGATAATTTGGCATCCATTATTGTCATAATAATAATGACTGTCAGCATGTTCATAGAAACTGTCAGCATATTAATAATTCTTTCTTGTAATTATGTTAATAGCCATCATTAGTATATTAATGAAGTTTTCATTATGTAAACGAAGACCTTCCAACATAACAAATTGAAAATTTTTTTGAGCGATGACTTGGGCAAAATACCAGTTAGCTCTTCTAGTTGTGTGGCAAATTACTAGAAGAAAGTTTGCTTCAGGCCTGCTTTTTTTTCGCTCCTATTGTTTTATAAGTAATATCGTTGACCTCTTATGCGCTTTCATTGTAACTTCTCACAGTTCGTTGGCACGTTCGGTCTGGTCGAAGGTTGAAGTTACAGATTCTTCAACAGAACTATTTAATTGTTGAAATGTTTTGACCTCCAGATATAAATGTATTATAGTTCAGACGATGAAAAGGTAAATGAGATTATATTTTCTCTCTTATAAATTGTAGGTAAACACTTATGACTTTACTCTCATATAACAAAGAGTTACTCATCAGTTTCTAAGAAGCTGCCAACGGTTGATGGACTGCACCCCAAACTGCAACGACAAGAAGGCTCTTAAGAGATGGTTCTTCATTGATAAAAGGGTTGGGTAACAAGAAGAAGATGATGATGAAGTGGAACTAGAAGAAGAAAAAGTTTTGGCTTCATTCTGGTTCCAATGGATTTCATTCAAACCACAAATCTTCTATTCTAATTGATCAAGTTCCTCTGAATAAGGCAAGATTATCGTCTAGTTTGAACCCATACTCACCACCATCAATAATATTTTCTTCAAGTTTATTCTTAACCATCCCCAGAAGAAAAGCCATGTCTGGTAAGCTCGATCATGTCCATGCTAATAGCTGGATTGATGCGATGAAAGCACATCTCTCCTCAAAAAATCTTTGATGATGCTATCACTTTGATGCTGCTTGTGATGAAGCTGATGCAGAGTATCGCTCTTGGTTGGTAGGTTACTTTCCACCCCTTTGTAGATCTTTAGTGTTATGGCTTATTGAAGTTAATTGGCCACTTTAATCTTCTTATTGCAGTTTAAATTTCCTTCAGCCCTATCTTCTTTTGAGCAAATAAAAATTTATGCCAAGGGAAAAAGGGTTGCACTTTTTTTGGATTATGATGGAACTCTTTCACCTATTGTGGACATCCTGATCATGCTTTTATGTCAAGTGAGGTATGCAACGATCATCCTTTTTAAATGTCAAATGTTTTTGAATTTCTTTAATATACTGCAATTGAATTGTTATTTTTGTTGGAGATGCGTTCTGCTGTTAAAAAAGCTGCAAAGTATTTTCCTACTGCCATTATAAGTGGAAGGAGTCGCGATAAGGTAATTTGTGATTTCATTTAAAATTTTCTTTATATTTTAGCGCTAAAAAGCATTGCTCTGCTTGTGTGTTTAAATGTCCTAGTATTCTGAATATGTAGGACTGAAAGATCTTTAAATGGAAAAGTGTATGTAGTTCTAGCTCAATAAAGCTCACTTAAAGTAGTATCGATCATCTACCTGCGAAAATCTAAATAAGTTTTTATCATTAAAGAATAAATAGTACCTCGTCGATCACTGGTAAGACTCACTTTGTAGGTTGGAACAATCTTACTTCAATTTCCCTGCATGGGATGGATAAATTGAAGTAAGATGGATTAAATCAAACTTACAAAATAAAAAATTTTAAAATTTGATACACAATTATTAGTTTACAAACAATTGCTTCACCTGCTCATTGGTAGATCTAATGCAACCTGAATGGTTGATAACACTTTCAGAATCTCCTACTGGGCCAACTATGTCCATACCATGACTTCCAGCATAATAGAGCTCTTTCAGTCCTACAAATTCATGAACCTAGAAGCACATTTTAAACACAAGCAGAGCAATGCTTTTTAGCGCTAAACATATAAAGAAAATTTTAAATGAAATCACAAATTACCTTATCGCGACTCCTTCCACTTATAATGGCAGTAGGAAAATACTTTGCAGCTTTTTTAACAGCAGAACGCATCTCCAAACAAAAATAACAATTCAATTGCAGTATATTAAAGAAATTCAAAAACATTTGACATTTAAAAAGGATGATCGTTGCATACCTCACTTGACATAAAAGCATGATCAGGATTGTCCACAATAGGTGAAAGAGTTCCATCATAATCCAAAAAAAGTGCAACCCTTTTTCCCTTGGCATAATTTTTTATTTGCTCAAAAGAAGATAGGGCTGAAGGAAATTTAAACTGCAATAAGAAGATTAAAGTGGCCAATTAACTTCAATAAGCCATAACACTAAAGATCTACAAAGGGGTGGAAAGTAACCTACCAACCAAGAGCGATACTCTGCATCAGCTTCATCACAAGCAGCATCAAAGTTGATAGCATCATCAAAGATTTTTTGAGGAGATGATGCTTTCATCGCATCAATCCAGCTATTAGCATGGACATGATCGAGCTTACCAGACATGGCTTTTCTTCTGGGGATGGTTAAGAATAAACTTGAAGAAAATATTATTGATGGTGGTGAGTATGGGTTCAAACTAGACGATAATCTTGCCTTATTCAGAGGAACTTGATCAATTAGAATAGAAGATTTGTGGTTTGGAATGAAATCCATTGGAACCAGAATGAAGCCAAAACTTTTTCTTCTTCTAGTTCCACTTCATCATCATCTTCTTCTTGTTACCCAACCCTTTTATCAATGAAGAACCATCTCTTAAGAGCCTTCTTGTCGTTGCAGTTTGGGGTGCAGTCCATCAACCGTTGGCAGCTTCTTAGAAACTGATGAGTAACTCTTTGTTATATGAGAGTAAAGTCATAAGTGTTTACCTACAATTTATAAGAGAGAAAATATAATCTCATTTACCTTTTCATCGTCTGAACTATAATACATTTATATCTGGAGGTCAAACATTTCAACAATTAAATAGTTCTGTTGAAGAATCTGTAACTTCAACCTTCGACCAGACCGAACGTGCCAACGAACTGTGAGAAGTTACAATGAAAGCGCATAAGAGGTCAACGATATTACTTATAAAACAATAGGAGCGAAAAAAAAGCAGGCCTGAAGCAAACTTTCTTCTAGTAATTTGCCACACAACTAGAAGAGCTAACTGGTATTTTGCCCAAGTCATCGCTCAAAAAAATTTTCAATTTGTTATGTTGGAAGGTCTTCGTTTACATAATGAAAACTTCATTAATATACTAATGATGGCTATTAACATAATTACAAGAAAGAATTATTAATATGCTGACAGTTTCTATGAACATGCTGACAGTCATTATTATTATGACAATAATGGATGCCAAATTATCAACATTTTTCTGGTTTTTGATTGGGCAACGTAACAAAACCCATAAACAAAATCTGATTGAACGGGAAATTATTAAAGTCTACCTCCAGGTAATCAACTAATAGGGATTCTAATGAAATGTCATATCAAATGGGAGCAAAGCATTGCGATTGAATGAACGCAGAGCCAGAGCGAAATAATTGAAGTGCTGAAGAGTTAATTTGCTTAGATCAAATTTGGTTTAAACTTTTTTTTTTTTTTTTTTGTAATGATTTAGGAATTAGTTGTTTTGTAATTTTCTGGTAATTATTTAGTTATTTTTTTTTTAATTGAAGTTATTTTTTTATAATGAGTTAATTTTGAAGTTAATTTATTTATTTTGAAGTTATATAATATTAAGAGGTTAACTTTTATTATGTTTTAAGAGAATTTTTTTGGTAATTTGTAAATTTATTTTCATAGTAATAATGGGTATTGGAATTATGATATAGTATAACGAGTTGAATTATAATAATGTAAATTAATAATAACATATATAAACTATAATGTTCAATATATTGTCATCGCATTAAATACTAAGAAATTTACAGTTGCATATGCAAAGCATGATTGCCCAATGTCTCCTTGCCTATGGCGGATGCATTCTGCTCTGAGCAAACACTTAGGTGGTATATGAAAATTTCATCAATAAAGTACAAACATATCTATGCCACACCAAATTTTGAAAGTGGTCATCGTCAGTGTAATTCGCGATTTATATGTTTTTATATACTGCTAATAATTAGAAAATAGATGGAATTGAAGCCGAGGGAGATAATTGGTCGTATGGAAACAAAGTTCAACATAAAAATTTCATACATGAAGGCTTGGGATACCCGGCGAAAAGCTATTAAGGCTATTTTGGGGAGTTGAAAGGAGTTGTACCGGATCTTAAATTTGTCCAAGGATGTCGTAGTTTCTACAATGCCACGAATTATTTATAGGATTCAAAGCACAAAGGCTAATAGGTTTCAAAGACTTTATGAGCATTCGGTCCGTCGGTTACCGAGTAGACGAATTGTCGGCCTATTCTTAGTCATGATGGGACATTCTTGGTAGGTAAATATCGATGGACATTATTAATCGCGATTAGCTTAGATGCAAATAATGGTTTATTTTCACTTGCCTTTGCTATTGTTGAGTCAGAGTGTACTAAATCATGGATTTGGTTCCTCAGACAAAATCTGTGTATTATCTCGGACAAGTATATATGTTAGTATAGTTCGAGGATGTAGAGAAAATTTCTCTGGTGCATCTTACAGGCATTGCTTAAGGCATCTACATGAGAACTTCAAGAAAGCAATATGACAGATGGGGTTAGGTGATGCTCAATTTCTGTGTCGAAAATACAGCTGATAATACTGATGATCTACATGTTTATAATAGATGGATGACAGATAAAAAAAAAAATAAAGGTTGATATGTCGCTGTATCCAATGCACCAATTAGCCATGTCGTGCATTTTGAAAAAAAAAATTAATGGAAGTTGCCCGTTGGTGACTTACATTAAGTCGCCAATTAAATCCTAATTTTTAACTGGCTAACGACTAGCTGACCCAGCTTTGCCTAGTCAGCAAAAGTCGTCCATTAAAGGAGCGACTTTGTCTAGTATTAAATTTTATTTTAATCATGATTATACACTTAATTTAATTATTAACAATGCTTAGCGTAAAAAAATTTCCCAATAAAAAATAGATCACGCCTAAAGACCAAAATAGTGCGAGTCAGTGGGCCAAAGGTTGGGAGCCTATCTGCTTATCGTGGAATCCCGCACTCGAAGCTCACTAAGAGCATCTCCAATCGAAAATCTCATTTTTCACTTCAAAATGTGGTGAAACTACAAAATACCATGATTCATGTCCAATCGAATTCCATTTTCCCCCTTTCGCAGGTAACGGTCGTCTCTTCTTTCCCGCGGCAAGTTTGGAAGAGAGGTAAAAATGGCGGAGATGAACAGTGCAACGCCAATATTAGCGTCCCACTGTTCACCCGCAACCAAATAGCGGAAATTTTACTGTTCGGTTGGAACTGGCAAGGGACGTCATTTAAGCGTTTAGAGTTTGGTTGGAGATGCACAAAAACTATTGGCTATTAATTTAGCTTAAAATTTTGTAGAACTTGTGATTAGACGCTCAGCGCTAAAAAAATTAATCCATTATAAATCTTTGAATCACCACAAAAATATCAACTAGAGGGAAATTACCTCTTCCTTAAGCCCCACCGTTTTATTATATAAACAGTAAAAAAGCAAAATGGTATCATTAAGGGTTTGCTTGTAAAGATTCTGATATGGTTTCAGCATCCTTACATCCTATGATATCTATAATTCCATTTCTGATAGTCGATAAATTCGAGAACTCATAGATTTTATAACAGGCCTGATTTAACGCGGCTGATCATCCTATTTAAATGTCAAATGTTTACAGAGAACAATAACCATTGCGCTGATCTCGGGAGTTGGAAGAATGAGTAACTTGCTTGCCTAGTTTCAGGGCGTCGGAGTTGTGTCAAAAATTGTGCTAATAACTCTCATGATTCATTTTTTAATAAAATTTAATAATCTTTTAAATATAATTATTTCAAAAAACCAAATAGATTATCAAGATTTATCAAATTAACAGTTTCTCATGTCAAAGATTTTAGTAAATTCGGAGTTAACGAGATTTATTATATTCTATTTAAACTAAATTCATCTTGCAGCCAAACATCTACTAAAGTAGGAAAATTATAAAGCCAGCATTTAATATAGATTTTTTTTTTCTCCTTGGGATTCATTTGCTTCAGGAACAGAAAGAAGCTCGGAAGCTATAAACAGACAAGTCTAAATCAGGATAGGTGGGGTCATGGGCTGCACCAAAGGCATTATCATCGAAAAGGGAGAAATTGGTGGGTCTCCGCCCCCTTCGAGTACTTCGGTCGCCTTTGAACCGTTAAGGCATGGCGGGGCCGGGAAATTAAATTTTTTTGTTACTAAATTTTGATTAAAATGATCTTAAATATACAGGGCTAAAATACATTAAAAATTTTATATTGTACTTATTTAGCTGTAAATCGAATAGTTTTTAGAAAACTCCTGTTAAAAAAAAAATAGTAAAGATATCACAGTACGGGGAAATGATAACAGCCAAAGAATCACAAAGGCAAAAGATAATAAAGCAAAGAAACAGCGCTTCCAGGCCATTTACAGTTACTTGCAATGCTTAACTTATCAAAGAAATGAATTCAAAACAAAAATGAAATTTTTATTTCTTAATCCGCAAGCTTATATGACTCATCTTTTGATTTGGACATACAGAATTGGGGAACAAAAAAGAAAAAAGAAAACCTCAGTTTTTTTTCTTTAATTTTCTTTCCGGAGTGAATCATTACTGTTACAATTCTCATTCAAGGCTAAATCCCAACATCCAAAAGTAAAATTTAACAGAAATCCGCGAGTTCAATAGTCAGTCAAGTCAAGCTCCAAAAATAGATCGGTTGAGAAACCAAAAACAGAAACCGTACGAAATGGAAATGTGAATTCCAATAAATAAAATCAACCATTCAAAAGTCAAATAGATAATGAATGCAAGAAATCATAGTACGTGTCGGAACTGAAGAACGAATCAAGGTATTGAACAAGCAATCCATGGAATAGCTCAGAAGTAATCTAAAAGGAATATTGGCTTCCTCATGAATCCATTGTTTGGTATTCTAATAACCTAACCAGACAAAATTACGGCGAAAAAAGGAACTTAGGATTCAATACAATACCTTAATCCGAAACCAGAGAACAAAAGGTCGATCTTCAAATGACAAATCCTGATCAAATGCGAAGGATTCGCCGCAATGCAGCAGAGAAGAATGAAAACCGAAAACAAATGCGTCAGCTCGAGGAGGGGCCCGACTTGAAACCCTAACTGTCCGTGAAAACTGAAAAGCCGCTGACAATCTCCTCGCGGAGTTCAAACCGGAATCCGAGGCAAGTGGAAGTGGAGAGCAGTCAAAGAGCGGCAGAGGTAATTTATACAGTAGCCTGACCGAAAAGTCGTGCTCGCAAAAAAATGACATTTATTATTTAAATTGAGAAATGAAAATAGAAAAAAAAAATCTGGATATGATATAATTTTAATCAAAACATACTTAAAAATAAATATATAATATTTTAATTATTTTTAAATAACATAAAATTATATAACTTTAATTCATAAAAATTATAATTATAATAAACTCATTAAATTTATATATATATATATATATTTTACGTAGAATAACTGTCTAATATTTATAGTACACATTTACATTAGAGTTATTGAAATTATTAATGTCTATAAAAATATTCAAACATGTATCTAACATTTTTAGTAAAAAATTATTGTGATAATATATCCTTATTATTAAGGATATTTTTATTTATTGGCATCATTATGTCAACATATGACATTTAATTCAATCAAATAAAGATGTAGTCATTTAAACTTTTTAATAATATGGCTTCGGAGCCTTGCTTTAGTTATTTGTCCTATTCCAATGTAGCAAAATTGGTTGTGTTGAATACCATTAATGTTGGTGTGAATAACATGTATTAATCTTTTTCTTGATGGCGGGTCTTAATGTATTTGGTGATAATGAAAGATATTTTTCATGTCATTATTGGAGTTGATGCTCAACTTTATTAGTGATATGGTGTGCCGTGATGTTGGTTACGATGTAGTGCATAAATCTTATTTGTAAAGGTGGGTTCAAAATTGTTTGTGATAATAGGTGACAATCTTCTTGCACAAGTACTATTGATTTTGATAACATGTATTCAACTTATTAGGGATGACAATCGTAAATTTTGGATTTGACAAAGTATAGCAACTTTGTTGACAACTTTTTGTCATTGTTGTTGCTGATGACAGCACGCACATATCATGCTGGGAATGGTATACGTTGGTCTCAATGATTGACATCAGCCTTATCAATAATGACACACAAAAATGTTATTAAAGTTGACTAGGGGTGACTTTGTTGGCAAAATAATCCCATTTGCTTTTGCATATCTTGATTCTTAATTAGCAAACTTCCAATAATTCTGGCAACAATATCATTAAGTTATTCAAGGATTTAAGGGTCATTAAAATTATTTATTATTGATACGTCATCTTAAAATTATCTTGATCGAGCGCGAATCTTGAGGCAAAATCAAGCCGAAAACTTCAAAAATTAAATACGGGAACATCTGAACTCCGATTTCGGCAAACTTAAAGTCAAATTGAGCATCTTAAAAATACGAACCCAACGACACAAAATTCGACTCAATACGAGCACAAATGAGCCCAAATCAAGCACCCGAAGTGTTGTTATAAAGTTCATACCACAATTTGAGTTACCAAATGGGCTTTGATTTTAACAATCTTATAGTCAAATCGAACGGCTCGACGAGACGAATCCAACGAGTCAAAGATCGCCTAATTCCGACATCACTAAGACCTTCAAATGTCTAACGAATGGTGTACGATCAAGGGATTCAATATCAGCCGTCCATTTGATCGATATCACTCCCTATTTGCCCCTGCTCTCACACCTATTTAAAAGCTATGCTGCTACAGAAATCTATAAATAGAGCCCTTATTTCTAATGAGAGGGGGGGGGGGGGGGGGGGAAGCAAGAAGAAGGAGGAGAAGAAGAAGAGAAGAATATGAGAGAAGAGACTCCTCCTCAACCACCACCGGAGTTCCGCCTAAACTCCAAATGAAGCCGGAATTCTGCCCGACTTCCACGAGACGCTAGAATTCTGCCCAACTTTCACGGGATGTTGAAATTCTCCCCAATTAATGACAGAGTTCCCTCCTAACGTCGAAACTCTACCCAAGTGATGTCGAAGTTCTCCTCGGCCACCAATAGACGTCGAACTTCTACCCAACACTAGACCTTCTGACCTCTGTCGCCAAGTTTCTACCCAATGCCGGACTTCTATCGGTTATCGGACTTTTGTTGGACGTATATCCGAAGATGGATTCTTTTCATTGTTGGACTTCTACCTAACGCCGTCCTTCTGACCTTCATCGTCAGACACAGTCCTTTCGACCTCCGTCGCCAGCCGATTACGGTTCTCCTGACTTACGTCGCCCGTTGACTATTGTCTTTTCGACCTCCGTCGCCCGCCGACTATGGTCCTCCTAACTTATGTTGCCTGCCGACTATAGTCCTTCCAACCTTCGTCGCCAGATGACTATGGTCCTTATGACCTACGTCACCCACCGACTACAGTACTTTTGACCTCCGTCGCCAGCTGACTATGGTCCCCCTGACTTACGTCGCTCATCGACTACTATCCTTCCAACAAAGTGAATATGTCAACAGTGACTCTTTTTTTTCTCAACATGTAATGTAACTCATATAATGTACATCAAGCCTAGGCCTTCCCCCAAGGAAGGGCCTCATTTGTAATCAACTGTAATACTAGTGGATTAATTCAAACTGGGCTAGGCCCCGTGGTTTTTCCCCCTTTTCAGGTGTTTTTTACGTAAAAATATTGGTGTCTCCTATGAATGCTACACACTCTCTTATCTGATTGCGTGCCGGATTTTCATACAATGTTAAGACGTTAAATTTTATATTTCTCTACCGCCGCGAATACTCCAGGACGTAACAATTATCATATAAATATTAGAGCAAGTGTATAATATTAAGAGTATAATTTAATTTAGAATTACTAAAATTATTTATGTGAATATAAATATTAGAAATAACGGTGGAATCAGGAAGAGCTCAGGGTGGCAATTATCCACCCTAAAATCTTTCTTTTTCTTAAGAGAATAGGTATTTGTCCACTTAGATATCTTTTTTTTTTTCCTTAAAAAATTAAACATTTTAGTTATTTTGCCACTTTCAATAAATATAGTTGCCCATATTCTAAGAAAGAAATTCATTTTTTATTTCATATATAAGATTATATATTTCACAATTCTATTTTGTCCACCCTCAATAGAGAAGCTAATTCTGCCCCTGAATTTAGAACATATGTCATATATTCCTTTATTATTCTATTATTTTGCCTTTATATGGACATTATTGTATCAGCATATCACATTCAATTCAATTATGTAAAGATATAGCCTTTTATGATTCATAAGAAAAAAATAAAGAGAAATAGACATACATACTACAAAATTCTTATATAATTCCTATCTAACATATAAATATGTATATTTACTTATATAACATTAAAACATTTAAATCACGTTAAAAAACTATTAATATTAACTTATAATAAATGAATTATATTTTTAAGCATATATATTAATATGATTTAAACTCTAAAATGTTATATAAATAAAGATAAAGTCCTAGGTTTTAGATTTGTAGATACATAAAAAATTTGTAAAATGTCTTTAAAACTTCATTTTGGACGGTTTTTTAAATGTTTCTTAAAATAATTTTCTAGTACAAAAGCAAAAATTTTGTACTAAAAAGCTTTTTTAAGAAGTAGTAAAAAACTGTCCCAAATGAAACCCAAGTCCACCTAAAAATACAAATTTCCATCAAAATTTTATTTATTTATTTATATAAGTTTAATATTTTATATTTATTTATATAATTTTTAGTATAAATATTTAAATCATGGTATCTTATACATAAATGAAATTTAAATTATTTGATATTAAATACATAGATTTTATTGATGTGCTCTCAGAATTTAAAAATTGAAATTCTTTCATATTAAAATTAAGCGCTCAAAATTATCAATCAAAAAGATAAATAAAAAAAAAACCCGAGTGGTCCATCCAGCCATTTTGGCCTCGCGTGGGTCCCCGCATCGGTCACGTGCTGCAGCCGCCGAGTTTGTTACTCATGTGGTCCCCACTTAGCTTCCAGGCGGCGATCTGGCAAGCGTTGGTCAATGGGAGGCGACGAAAGGTCTACTGCGGGCTTGGGAATGAGGAAAAGTAATAGGTAATTTATATTAATTTTATGAATATAAAATAAAAATTTATAAATATTTCAGATTTAATTTTTGATATTATAATTGATTGTGATGAATTTTAATAAAAAGCAGTTCATTATTAATCATATAAAAAATTATAATTAAATAATAGTTCCTTTAAATATAATAATTTTATTTACTGTCTTTACTGAAACTGACCGTAACTGAAAATTAATTCTAATTTTAACGCAAATAAATTAATGAATAATATATATTGATGTGGAAGATGATATAATGAGGAAATTTGAACGAAGGATAAACACTGAAATATTTAATAAATAAAAATTTTGATTCAGAAATTTGTGTTTAAAGCTGATTATAACTGATTTATAATTATAAATTTATATTAAAATAAGTATAATATACATATTATTAATTAAACATTATACTAAAGATACATTTTAAAATTATCACATTTGAGTGGAATAAAATGATAGGGAGACATCCTGATATAATTTATTATGTGTAGGTTTGAAAGTTTATAAATTTATATTGAGATTAGTGTTTATTTTGTAGTCAAATTTGGTCGTGTCATATAAGAATCAAACTTATAATAAGAATGACAAAGTAAGATCATCTCCAATCCAAAAATTCAATTTTCATTCTAAAATGTAGTAATACTCTAAAATGCAGTAACTCGTTTTCAACCGAACTTCATTTTCTAACACAAAAAAAGAATATTATGCGTATATTCCTTATCATACTTTTTTCTAACCTAATTTTCATTAAAAAAAAAACATAATTAACGTGTGTAAAGTGTGACATCATTATTGAAGTCACAGTGTTCACCCTCCTCCAATTGATGTTTTATTTGGCAATCGAATGGAGCAAACCAGCGACATCAAACGAGTGGTAGACGTTCGGCTAGAGATGCTCTAAGCAAAGAAAAAAATGGAGAGAGATAAAGAGAAATTAGAGGGAGAAGCTGCATGATATCTTAGTTGAAGACTGACGAATAATTTAGAGCTTGACCAAACTGTCTTAATATTTTAGTGTGAACTACCTTTTATAAATATTTTTGAAGAAGTAACTTCGGATGAGTATCCAAGTAATTTCACCTGGTCAACCATTTAAGTCGTGTTCACTAAGACGGTTGTGAAATCTTTAAGAATATAGTGAGCTCGATATGGCGGACGAGTTTATTGCAACCTATGTAAGTTTAATGTGACCTTGATGAGTTCAATGTGACTCGAGCAAGTTCAATGTGACGCGCTTAGTTCAATGTGACTCGAGCAAGTTCAATGGATTCAGCATAACCAATCTTCTTAATTTAAATGACCTGCTTGTAAGATTGAAATGGATCAAATTGGCTTGTTTATAATCTTAGTGATATTTTGGCATACATGTAGCTCGTAATTTTTTTATATCTTTGGATAATACCTATAAAAAAGAATAGGAGAATAAAGCATATTCTTTTTCCTTGAGCTGTAATTTGACTGATACTAATAGTTAAGATTTGTAACCCATTAATGTTATTAATGCCAAAGAAGTTCTATAAATACATTTATATTCTACTTCTTAAATTCTTGCCTTAAATTCTTTTATCTCTTGATGATGCATCATGACAAGAATTTTTCTAACAAGGAATTTCGTATTATGTTATTAAAGGGAAATAAGGAATGAGGGCATGAAAAATATATGGATGAATCTTCATCTTCTCCTTTAAAAAGAATTTATATTCTAGAGCTTCAACAATTCTACTAATGGACTCTAACCCAACCTTATTAAATTCAAGTCAATTATAGAGTGGCTAACACCAAAATCATTCTTTGATATTAGAAATTTTAATGGATTGACATGATTTTATCAAAGATTTATTAAAAATTTTAGCACCATCATGACTCTAATTACAAACATCCTTAAAAAAGATAAGTTTGCATAGATAACTAATACAACCAACAACAATAACAACAACATCAAGTTCTTATTCCATTATGTGGGGTCAGCTACACAAATATTTTTCTCCATTGTGTTATTTTAAGAGTCAAATTCTTATTTAAAACACATATTTTCTAACTAAGCCTTTTTAGATCTATCTCAACCTTTTTAACATTGGCCAAATCTAATACATCTACCCTTCTAACCAAGTCATAGAAAGACTAACAATTAATGTGACCTAACCATCTAAGGCGACTCTTTTTGATCTTATCTTTCACAAATGCTACTCCAACCTTTTCATGTATATACTCATTTTATATTCTTATTTCAATTTGGGAGCCCGACATTCTGCTTTGATAATTATAAATATTATTTGATATTTATTTGTTTATTCTGAATTGTATATTGAATATTTATTTTTGGTGCTACTAACAATTTCTCAAGTACAACATACACCAAGCAAATAACTGAAGAATAAGCTCAAGATAGTGTAGCATCAGTGCATAAGTCAATCTATAATTTAAAGAGTATGTATTTTATATAGTATATATTCTTTATTTTTCTAGTTAATTTTTGCATTAGGTATATATTGGCTTAACAATCATGCATACACACACAAGGAGAAGTTAAATATTTGAATTTTTTCTTCTAGTCATATTGTAAGCTCAATATCATACTGTAAAATTAGTTCATGTTGATGGAATTTTGAAAACAGGTTTTGAAAACTATTAGTTTTCTTTGAGAATTTTTAAAATTAAAATTCAATTATAATTCTGAAGTCGAATCAATCCACTAGAAAAATTATATCACCCCGGGGATGAAAATAGAATTTCATAGCGGTGTTCAGGCCTAGAATTATGTAATTCGTCTTGAATATCACGGCTAAATTCTAAATAGAACTCGACACGGCCCCGAAGGGATGAGGTAGAGTTCTACTAAATAATCTAGTTATGATACTCAAGGAGTATGATTGCCGAATTCATATCCAAAGCCTTATCAAACAAGAATGTATCTCCCCAAAGGGAGGTATCATCTTTCAATGATAATTCTTCTAATATGACAATGACAATCATTTTTGACTTTTTTTCAAAGAAATCTAAGAGGGTTTTTTTTTTATAAAAAGATTAATTTTGAAATCAGGTGGGTGGGGTTCCAAATCTCCTACGAGCGCAAGCCCTCGTAGTTAATTACATCATAGGGAGATAAAATCTTCTACGAAAACTCCGGATTAAAATGGTGGCAGAATTTTGTTAGAGTTTCTAGGAGTGATATCAAAAAGAGATGAATTTTAGAAACTCAAAAGGGAATGGATCAAAATTGAGCAGTTATTAACGGAGTTAAATGAGGAGATGTATGGGACACTTTAAGATTCCAAAACCATCCGGAAGTGTCCCAACTTAATCTAAGTGTTGGGCTTTATATTTTAGGATTGAAATGAAGCTTTAATTAGAGTTAAATATTTTATTAGAAATTTGGGACTATATTCCCGAAATTTGGGGTCTTATAATCAAAGATCTGCCCCAGATCCTAAATCTATTTTGGACACTAGACCACAGTCGTCCGATCCTAACTAATGCAGTGCAAGATCTGGACTTACCCGGCCTGAATTGGGGAGCCAGCTAACCACCTAACCGATTTAAAAGAGATGAGTTCGGTCTTTTATGAAAGAGTGGTAGGGACATTGTATTTAAGGTTTTGGAAAGTCGGGGCCGACATCTAGAAATTCTCCTATTTGACCCCTTTGACTTATGTTTGGTGCAAAATGCTAAGGACTATAAAATTAAAATTTTGACTTTTTTAATTTGTATCTAATGCAATGCATGCTGGTCGACAACTTCCAAATAAAGTATGCTTGAAATTTTAAAAACAGGCTTATAAAATAAATTTTTTTAGAAGACTGGACTTCCCAAGGTCCGGCACCTCGTCCTCATAGGTCAGACTATCCGGACTCTACCCGCAGGCGGGGAAGGGTCTAAAGCAAGGAAAGAATAATGCAAAAATATGCATGCGACCCTAGGGTCGATCCCCGGCTAATTCCCTAGATTTGTTATCTTTCTATGTTATTTAGACTCACTAAAATTTTAGACTTTTAAAGTTATGAGTATAAAATTTTCACACCCTCACGAGTCTCACGTATCCAGGCGAAAACAAAAGCGGCACACAATCGCCAAAAAAACTAAGAGAAGCAAGCAGTCCT